>JAYKTE010166570.1:0-12798 GCA_036873565.1 Xipholeptos notoides | reverse complement strand
CTCTAGTTTGCACCAGTCCGATCCTGTATGTTTCTCTCTCTCTCTCCCTCTCTTTCTCTTTCATTTCTATCTCTCTCTCCCCCCCCCCCGCCTCTTTCGCTTCTCTTCACTGGGTTTTTCCTATTCTCTCCACCACTACCACAAGCATGGCTATAACGACTAATACTGCTGTTGGGAGGCGAATCTCTGAGTTTTAATAGCCTATTTAAGTTGCGGAATGCTCGATACACGTCATATGTTAATAAGTCTTTCGTATCAAGAAACATTTTGATCTCCACAAATTTAATGCTGTTCAGCGAAGTAATTTTTTTGTTTCACGGTATATCAATCTTTTCGTCCATTTAATGTTGTGAACAATCAGTTTTTATAAACGTCATTTGTCAACACATATTTTTTTGAATGACACCAGTTATACAATTTAATCCATAGTTTGAGAAAATGTAGTGAATTATATATTTTACCAAAGGTAATGATCCAAAAGCGAAGGTAATAGAACAGAACAATTAGAATTCGAAAACATGTATTAAGATTACAAACTCCGATTCTTTATCCAATGCCTCAAGGGGACTTTCCCCATGTGTGTGCAGTAGGAATGAAGTCTTTATTGAGATATATCATAAGAAGTACACCTTTTCTAGTGGAATTAGCAGTCTAAAAGGTAATTCAAAAGATTGGTCGGTGTCAGATCTCAAGCTTATTAGGGAAACTATATCAGTTGATATTGTTATTTTAAAAAATGAGCATGTTGGCCTGGACTGGTGCCTAACTTGGTTCAGTATATATCCTATCCATCTCTTCAAAAGGGGAAACAGTCATCATTCGTCTTTTTTTCGCTCTTCTGGGCTCAAATCAGTCTCATGTAGTTGGAAGAGATCTCCAACTCAGAGGATTATAAGACACATAGTCCGTGCCCAAGGAGGTAACTTTACGCAAATACTTTTGCGGCTGTTCATTGTGGGACAGTGGAAGAGTAGCATAAGGTTTGGGCGAGAAAAGAGCATGTCATTCAACTGGAATTCCTGGGCAGAATCAATTACTTCTGTTCATGCCAAGAGTCACCGAATAGCCTCTTTATTGCAGTATTTCGTATTCTTAAGGGGTCCGGCATCTAAGTACCAAAGCAGTATTTTTCCTGAACCTTTTATTCCTAGAACAGAAAGTCTTCTTTTCATCCGTTTTGGCTCAAATCTGTTTTCCTTCAGTTGATAGAGTTCTTCGCCATCTCAGAGAATTCACCCAAGAGAGCAACTATATATATATAACGTTTTAGCAGCTAAGCATCTCACTTGGTTGGTCGGTATGTTGTGATGAAGGCGTAGAGATGGTTAACCTGAAGAAGAGAGCGTGTGGCTCAACTCGAAGTCCAGGGTTGAATCTTGCCTATTTGTTACGATACATGTTAATTCTGTGATCATCCATATAGGTAATGAACAGGGTCATCGTTGCTTAACTTCCGTGACTTGACAGAACTGGTGTTAGACTAATGGTGACTCTAGAGCGTGTGGACACTAGGAAGAAACAAATAATATTCTGGTTGCGTTTTTTGGAATCCTTGAGATGAGGCTTGATAATTAACTCTATCACCAGAAGAAGGCCAATGGATTACTCGTACAGAATGTTGTGAACTTAACGAACAGAAGGGAATACTGTCAGCATAGAAAATATGCAAATTCTTATTGTTATTATGTATATCTAAAGAAAAGAAAATAGACCAACAAGAGACCATCAAAAGACCAAACGGCGCCAGCATATAATGGTTCCATTCTACCCTTACCACTATCGAAATCTTTCTTCCCTACACACCTACCTGCAAAAAAACACTAATTCCCCCAAATATCCCTGCCCAAGAAACAAGACGACTGTTCCCCCCAGCAAAAAGAAAAAAATGACAACACTTCTTTCATGTAAAACGCCCCTTCCTGCAAAAATCGCAATTCATACCCACCTCTCAAAATGTTAAAATTCCCCAATAATAATAATAATAATAATAAGCTGTTCTTCCATTCCTACAAAAATCCCCTTTCCTTTCCTTCCAAATGGCACTTTTCTCTTTATCAAAACAGACAAAAATCAGCACTTCTCTACAACACTCCACCTTTTAAAAAATGGCGTCTCTTCTCTCCACAAAATGACACCTTACTTGAAATGGCCTCTTTCCCTTCAGCCCCATCTCTGAAGAAGTATGGTACCTTCTCTTCCCCCACCTCCACTCCAAGAAAAAAAAGGTGGCTTAGTGGCGACAAGTGTCTCATTTGTATGGAAATAAAACAGATATAGTCAAGATCGGCGAGACTAGAAGAATCGGTAGGTAGACCATTGCTATAAATATTCGGTAAAGGGGAAGAAAATGGTTTTAGAGATAAATAAAGAGAAAACGAAAGTAAAGAAAATACCTTTTCGTTTGCTATAAATAAAGATGAATGCACGATTTAAGTAGATTCTTTTCTACCTTTCTTTTTCGCTTTCTTTATTTTTGGTTTGAGATTTTATGTTTCTGGCATTACGTAAGAAGAAAGAACGCACGTCAGCAGCGGGGAAGTCAGTCGTAATTTTGATTACGTAGGTGAGTGAATATTATGAGCTGATACCATTGGGGTATGCCCTTGCTTGTGTTTCTTTTTTTTTCTTTTTTTATCTTTTTATCTTTTTTTCTTCTTCTATAATTCTTCTTTTTCTTCATCTCTCATTCTTTTTTCTCTATCTTTAGTTATCCTTCATTTTTTCTTTTCTTTATTCGACGTATTTTATAATTATTATTATTATTATTATTATTATTATTATTATCAAATCCTTTTTGTCTCTTCTTCTTCTTCTTCCTGTCCTCCTTCTCCTTCTCTCAATTCTTATTTATTTTTTTCCTTTTCTTTAAATTTTTCTTTTTTATCTTCTTTAGTTTTCCTTCATTGTTGCATCTTTAAATATTCCCTTTAAATTCCATTTCTTCTTCTTTTTCTTCTTCTTTTTCTTCTTCTGCTTCATTATTCGTTCCCTGGTTTGCTTCATCATCACCATTTTCTTCTACCTTTTTCATTTCAATATATTTTCTATTCCGTCTTTATTATCATAATTTTCTTTTTCTTCTTTTTTTCATTTTTCTTTTATTCTTTTTCGTTATCATTTTTCTTTTTTTTTTGTAATCATTTCCATATTTTTCTCTTCTCCTTCTACGTTATCGAAAATGGTTGATATGCCGTAAAACACAAACAAACTCAAACTCTACGTTATCGTTGTTTTTCTTCTTCTTCCTTCATTCTGCTACTTATCTCTTCTCCTTCATTATCCTTTTCTTTTTCTATTTCTTTCCTTATTCCAAAACTTTTTCCTCTCCTTCTTCTAAATCATCATTATTTTCTTTTTCTTTTCCTTTCTTCATTCCCATACTTTTCTCTTCTCCCTTTTCATCACCATTATTTTCTTTTTCTTCTTCTTCCTTTGTTCCCAGAATTTTCTCTTCTCCTTCATTATCATTATTTTCTGTTTCTACCTCTTTCTTTATCCGAAGCCTTTTTTTCTTTTCCTTCTTCGTCTTTACAATTTTCTTCTTCATCTTGAATTGTCATTTATTTTTCGCGTATAAAATGGATTTATAAGGTTTAACAAAATAGATATCAATCTTTTCGGTTATCTGGTCATTTTTCTCAACAAATGTTTTTCTTTTATTTGGTGAGATTGTAATTATTAGCAATATATCAACCTCTACAATCATATAACAAAAATCATTTCTTGCCGGGTTGAGATAACAAGAATTTGTGAACTATTCAACCGACAAATGAATTGAAGTAAAAGGGTTTCTTTATGTCTCGTGTGTTGCACACAAAACTGAACATAATAAGACTGTTGGGATTTGAATTCGCGTAATACGATTTCACGGGCTAATAGCAATCGTTGAACTTTTTAAGAATTATTTTATCGTTTATTTTTTTTTATATTTTTAGGATCTGCAAAGGTATATAATATATACAGTATTGTTGGCTTGGGGTTGCTTTGGTTCAATTTTTGTACTCATTTTGATCTGTGTTTTTTGTAATCCCAAGATGTTTTTCTGTTTAAGAAAATTATTTTAGTAAATAGCGGTTATATTGGTTATATAAGTATAAATAGCGGTTATATTGGCACCTCCATGATCAACGTAGCCCCCAGACAGCAGATGCTACTGACATACAGTGATACATTTTTTTTTTAGATTTGTCCCCTTAGTAGCTACTCGAAATCAAATTGAATATGTTCTAGAAGTCCAAATACCCCATATATCTAATTTCAAGTATCTAGGCCAAATTTTGGCCAAGTAGTTTG
Organism: Xipholeptos notoides; assembly: GCA_036873565.1. Classification (NCBI taxonomy): domain Eukaryota; kingdom Metazoa; phylum Mollusca; class Cephalopoda; family Idiosepiidae; genus Xipholeptos; species Xipholeptos notoides. Next base: position 8,505 of record JAYKTE010166570.1, on the reverse strand, counting down.
GTAGAGATTGTTCTGTAAAAATACACAGGTTATTTTTAAATTATTAGTAGATCTGAGCATTTTCTTATGTGGATTTAGATTCGTTAGTGGGAGACTCAATAAAAGCTTAAGCAAAAGCTCTAAACCAAAATTTAAATCTAGACAAATGCTGCAATTCAGATTTCTATCTACTTCATAAATTGAATTTTGATAAAAAATAATAATTTTGTCAAAATTGTTAGTTCTATTACGTAGACCCCAAGTAGTTTGGTTGGGATCATTTCTAAGACAGGCAGAGGATATCACTTTTATAGCTATATAGTAAGATAGATAATTTAAGATTTTATTATACATGGCATATTAAATGCCACTAGATTGTGCTTGTTAATCTATTTGGTAGAACTTAAGTTTTCTTAACAAATCAAAGCTAACGGTATCCGGTGGTAAAAATATTGATATTTGGAAATAGCTGTTGAAACTGTTGTTACATATATATTAGGGGTTACCTCTAAAAACGCGAATTTTTGTTTAATTTTCTCGAGAAAAACAAAAGATGGGAGCAGTAAATAAACAAAAATAAGAATGATTCTAATAGAAGCTGCTGAAGGTGATAATAAGACGAAGATAGATGGATCGATAGATAGATAGATAAAAATGTGACTAATGAAATTATAAAAAGTAGAATTAATAGAGCTAAGTTATTTTGACTTAACTATTAATTTCATTTCTTTGCTTTATTCAAATTAAATGATAAAATAGTTTTATTATGTTCATTATTTAAAGAGCTCTATTGTATATGGAATACAAAATTTATGGACTATATGGACATTCCACAATTAAGGAGCTCTGCCGTAATTGATATACAGAATCAAAAGAATGCTAAGACAGTAAATAATTAAGGAGTTCTACGTTAAAGTACAATATTTATGGACTACACAGTCAACCTATAATTAAGAGGTACCGGTGCAGTACACATGGATTAAGTACACAGAAAGTCCATAATAAAGGAAAACTGTTGCACATTGAATAGGAAATTTATCGACAGTCAACTGTAGTTCAAGTTTTAGTTCAACTGTATATAAAATATAAAATAAAAGATGGAATAGAAATAACAGGTACTTTTTAAAAAATCATGAAATATAAGATTTTATTGAAAAGGAGATAAGTTTTTCGTGAATTTATTTAAAAAAGGTTCGACATTTTATAAAATCACGAGTGAAATATGATATCTTTCATGTGATGTACCTTTTTGATGACACTTTTCACCTAGCTCTCATATGCAAAAACCTTATGTTTAATCATCCACATTTTGAAATTGTATCTGAAACAAACAAATATTCATTATTGAATTATAAGATGGCATGTATTTGCAAAAAAATGAAAACGGTACGTATTTGATGTATTTCGGATAATATAGGACAGAGTAATGGCAATTTCACCTGTTATTTCTGTCCCGTTCTGTATATAGACCGTCCCAAAAGTCTAAAATTAAGGAGTACAACTGATATTTGTTAGCAACTCTTGTTTAATATTGATATGAGAAAATGTTGTGTAGAAACGTGCTACCCATAGCTAAAAGATACATACCTTTCCCAAGGGTATTAGTCCGAAAGTGACCTTTACAGATCGTCAGGTGTTAGAACTGGTCTACCACGATGCCATTGTCACAACGGTGCAATGAAGTTAATCCTTAGAAAAAAATGGTGGCTTGCCCTAAAAAGAATGCAAGAATATTATGATTAAATACAAACGAAGAGGCGTTACAAATACATGCATAGCAAATACTTAATCTTTTCAGATCAGAGCCGTTCTTCACAGTCTTTCACCCCTATTTATTGACGAAAAGTATGAATCCCCATTTATCTCCAGCTATGGATCAAATAGTGACTGACTTAACTTAGATATACATGCGGCCGGAAACCGCTTGTAAAATATTAACTCCCGTGAAACTCGCCGTGTGAATTCGTGAGTATTCAATGGCACAACGTTGAATTTCTTTAGTTCTAAGTAAGTATTATCTGTTGGTGAGGGTTTCAATCCCACCTAAAGGCAGCAATTCATTAGAATACAGTTCAAGATTTAACATTACTACCCAGTCTTATCTTCATCTTCACTTTTTCCCTTCAATCTATGTTCCTTCTACTCTCCCTTCATCTTTTTCTAAATAGCTTTTCTCTTTTTTTCGCCTTTCCCAGTTCTTTCTTTTTATACTTGTTTTTTCTTTATTTCTTCTTCGTCCAGCATTTTTTAGTTTTCATTTTTCTTCTGCTCCTTTTTCCTATTCCCTTTTAGTTTTCCATTCTTCTTCTTATTATTATTATTGTCCTTCTTTTCATATTTTATCTTCTATTTGCCTCTCTTTCTTTTCTCTTCTCTCCTTTCACCCGAACTCTCTCCCCTGCCGATTATGCTTTAGTTACATACGTCCACCTCAAATGGAAACAAGACTCCTATACAAGATATAAATATTAGTATCAATATCACACATATACATTTCCATGCATACTATATATATATTTTTTTTTTCTGCGATTTTAAGGATTTCCCGGGTCTTTGATAAAGTGCTGGATGTTCCGGTGCAATTTATTTGCTCACCTTTATCCTTCTCTTTTACTCTTCTTTACTTTCTCTTTCTTTTGCTGATCTTTCTCTCTCTTTCTCCCTCTCTCCCTTTCTCGCTTACACACGCTCTCGCTACCCTACACACACATATGTACATGCAAAACACACTCATACAAACGTGCACTCCTGACTCACGAAGAAACTATGTTACATGCACTAAGTGAAACAAACATTCAAGAACGGACATACATACCGATACACATCTACGTACACAAACATATATTTATAAACGCACATATACATCCTTCCTCTCTCATTGAAAGAAACACACAAATTTAGATGTTGGTTTGTGTAAAACCAAATATAGAAAAAGCAAAAAGACAAAGTAGACCACACAATTCATTCCCTACCTAACATTTCACAACAGTAGCAATAAGAGCCTCAGCAACAGCAAGAGCAGCAACGGCAAAAAGAGCGGGAGCGTTATAAATAGAAAACGGGGGTCAAGTAACAGCAGCAGTAACAACTGCAACCGTAATAACACCAGCAATTGGATAGATGGACAGTATTTACGAAAAACCTTTCCAGAGCAAAATAAGGAGCAGCAACAGGCAACAGGAAGACTGATCTGAGTCCAGAACGGGTAAGAAGAGGTTTTCCTGCTCATCAATAACAGCAACAGCAGCAAGAAGAGCAGGAACATGAGCAGCAGCAGTATAAGTATCAGTTATGGCAACAATAGCACTAATGACAGCAGCAGAAAGAGAAGCAGCAGTTAGATAGATGGGGAGTATTTACGAAAATATTTCCAGGGCAACAGTGGGAGTATCAACAGCGCTTAATGCAATAGTAACAACAAGAATAGCATATTCAGCGGTATAATAACTAGCAAACGAGTGTCGAACAGCAGTTGGTTAGACGGAGAGTATCACAAAAACTTCCAGATCTGCATTAGGAGCAGTGAGAGCAGTATTAGCAGCAAGAAGAGCAGGAGCAGCAGCAGTATAAGTAGCAGCTGCGGATCAAGCAACAGCAGCAGCAGTAACCACAGCAGCATTTAGAGAGGATTTACGAACAACTTTTCCATGGCAGCTTTAGTAACAGTGACAGCACTATTAGCCGCAAGAAAAGCAGGAGCTCTTACATCCTTACACCTAGATGAGTTACAAGCCTCATCTGCGGTTGTATGCCTGCTGTCATTATCATAGCCTTGGGTAAAAGCTCATCTCTTCTTTCACAAGGAGATGAGCTGGATACTTTTTAATGACTATAGCAGCAAAAACCACGTCTGTAGTGACAGGTTAACTCATGAGCCAGTTATTAGAATCTCGGACTGACATCAATTCAATACCGTTTCGATTCTGACTAAAGGGAGACTGAAGAGCAGTAGAGGGCGAAAAAGGCGAGACAAATTGCAATATATATATATATATACATATATATGTATATAATAGGCGTAGACACGGAGTATAAGGCATTTGGTGACTGTCAGTGTCTCGCCTGTGCATTCATCAGACCAAAAGGTCTTTAAATTTGGTCTGCCGAACGGACAGGTCAGAAAATGACAGTCACCAAATGCCGTTGATTCCGTGTCTACGCTTATCTACTATATCGAATAGTGCCATTATTTTTCTTCCAGCAACTCGCCAACAATGGTCAGCAATCAATGGCCTTAAATGATCGCAAAATGTGTTATGTATTAAAGCACAATGAAATCAAATTAATCTAATCTAATCCGCCACAGGTGTATAGGCATACATGCACACACATGTACATGCATACACATACCCATGCACATGCCTTCATGCATACCCACACACTTATATTTACACTGACTCCCACATATACTCTGGCATACTGATACGCGTCCATTCGCCCAAACATACATGTCCACTCATATTCATTAACAAACATGCATCCTGCCGCATACACATAACTGCAATGTTCCTATACACATGTATACTAATAGGCAAACACGTCCATGTATATAAAAATGATGAAGCATACACTCATGTAAACACTCACGCATATCTGCATACATATATCAAATGTGAGCACACACATATACAACATGCACACAAATTGTTTTTGTTTAGAATATTCATAAGTAGTCTCGGGTAGATAAGCCATGTTAACTCGGAGGTGTAACTCATCTAGGTGTAAGGATAACACTGGTTTCAAAAACCCAGATAGATGACACACGTTAAGTTAATAAGAGGTCACACTCGTTACAAAAAGTCAGGGAACGCCTGTTGAGCCGGCGGTAAGGTGGTTCTTGGTGGATAAGAACCTGACAGCCCAATGTGACCAGAATCAAAGACAACGCCTGCCTCATCCCTCTAGAGCTGCAGTGGAAGTGATTTGAGTGAAATGAGTGTTCATGGCCGTCGAGCAGCCACAACTACAAAAAAAATCATCTGCAGCAACTCGCAATCTGTTGCCTTTCTCTTTCTCTCCATATCAACGAAAGGGCAGCGAGGTTGGAGCAGTGGAAAAAGCTCGGTCTTTGTAATCATATTACACGAGTTAAAATCCCAGTCAAAACCACTACATTCACTTTCTTGTCTCGAGAAGATGAAGCTCGGGAGAGTAATTCATCTAGGTGAAGGGCATTAAAATGAGCACATACAAATGGCCTTATGCCTAACTTGGGTTGGTGCTCAACCAAGTAAATATAATATCAATGAAAATAGGTGATAAGATGACATGTACTCGACACTCGAATACGAGTGGGAGCCAACGAGCTTATAAGTAGTGAATGCTCAATATTAATGATAGAGCATATTTGCTTTCTTGGACAGTGAATTAACGTCATTTAGTGATTGTAGCTCCACGCTTGTAGACTCGCCAGACAGAAGAAAAAGGCACGCACGTAAGTGTCGATTACTTTTTATTCTATCTTTGTACCAACCGGATGTGATTAGTGGAGCATAGCTAGAATTTTTGTGTTTTGGGTTTTGGGTTTTTATATTGTTTTTTAATTCTTTTTCTTTTTTTATGTTGTGTCTTTTTTCTACTCATCTATCCCACCTCCGTCTTAGCCATCATTATTGTTTCAGTTTACTTATTACTGTATGTTTTTTTTCGCATTACTTTTCTCATCATCGCTATCCTGGTTATTATTCATAATACTATTATCATTAATATGAGCACTGTTCCAAAAGTAATGCCAACTATTTTTTTTTTTACATAGGATGTTCGTTCCAAAAGTAATGCCTCCTATTTTTTATATATGATGGTCGTCCCAAATGTAATGCAATCTAATTTCTTTTATATACCAGGGTGGTTCCAAAGTACTGCCTCCTGTTTTTTATATATACGACGTCGTTCCAAAAGTAATACCTCCTATCTTTTATATACAAGAGTCGTTCAAAAAGAAATGCCATCTATTTTTTAAATCTATTTTTTTAAAGTTGAAGATTTACGTAGACGGGAGTGGTTCCATTGAAACGAGCGACCTTTTCTGCACCATGATTTAAAGAATTTAAAGAAAAGCGGTTCATTTTCATATCCGGGACGCGCTCGTCACTCACATCTCTGTCACCACTCTGAAATCATCGACCCCTTTTCCTAATTATGCTGACAGCAACTGAATCAGCTTTGTAAACGTTCAACAGGCTTTCATGGATGTTGATCGGTTCAATTTTTCTCTGCATGGAAGAATTCAAATGACGCATCTCTGCCACTGACGCACGTTCACCATAAGGGTTGCTTTCTTAGAGTCTGACACCGTCAATATCTACAACATATAGATGAATCGTTCAGGTCATGAATGCTTGAATTCTGTCGTCATAACAATGCAATTAATACTCCACTCCCTTCTATTCGGGGTGATTAATAAAATTGAGGCATTACTTTTAGGACGACTCTCGTACTGCTTTATCATCATCATCATCATCATCATCATCATTATTGCTACGATATATAAATTTTACGAAAATGCCATGAAGATGTCGGTATGTCGATACATCTTTTTGAATAAATTGATAACTGCTTCTGCAAAGGGTTTTTAATCGTTTTCCTACTAAATTTATCACTTATTTGGTTGCAGTGTAACAATGGGAAAAGTTTTAACACTGGGACCGCGTAAGACGAGTTCAAGTCTAAACATAATATTCGCTTTTGGATGCTTATTGCAGATGAGGATAGTTAACTCGTAGGAGTAACTCATATCAGGAAGAGTAACTCATTTAGGTGCAAGAATAACAACAATTTTAAAATCAGGGAGAGTAACCCGTCTAGATGTAATAACACCACTGATTCCAAAATCGCATTGGCGCAAGGACAACACAACCTCAATTCCAAAAAGAAAGAGGGAGAGTAATTCGTTTAAGAACAACGCCGATTCCGAAATCAAGGCAAATAACTAATCTAGGTGTAACGACAACATCAATTCCGAAATTAGAGAGAGAGAGAGAGTGACCCATCTATTCGTAAGGACAACACCAATTCCTAAATCAAGAGAGTAAAAATCCAGAGTGAATAAGGTCGATCAAATCAGGGAGAGTAACTCTCGGGTAAATGAAACTCGTTAATCTTCGTAAATATTTTCCCCGGAAAAAAATGAATACTGATTAAAACAGGGCAGTGGACATATTGCTAGTTCGTTATTGCTGGAACCCAGCAGTTGATATTGAAAATGGCTCAAATTACGACAGTTTTAAGCATAACAAAAAGGATACGTAAATATATTTTTCTGTATATATACAAAAATGAGTGTATCTATATTTGTGCTGCAATTCTTCATTCAAGAATGTTTGATTTCAGATATTGCATCGCCTTTTAATTGACTTCTTCCTTTATTTTACATACGCACACATACATAAAGACTAGGAATACTTATTTCATTAAATATCAAAAATATATTCTTCCAGAGATTAATATACAGTTATATTTACAAGAAATAACTTATCCTTTTATCACACACAGACAAACACACACACATTGAACATGTGTGTGTGCGTTCGTGTATTTGCGCGTATTATCTAAAGAAAACGGTTAAATGTTGTAATAAATCATTTTAGTTCGAAATTGTATGTATTTTTCTTGTTTTCTTCATTCTCTTTTGGGTTTTGTTTCCTTATTTGTTGTAAACATGTCAATTGCTTTTGCTGACTGTCGCACAGTTGAGAAATTGGCAGTCAACCAAGACCGTTGACACCGTGTCTACGCTAATCAATTATGCACACTTTCTCACCATAAATAAGCCAAACATTCTACTATATGTATTTACACACACACATGCACACACACACAGATACACACACACACACACACACACATATATATATATATATATATATATATATATATATATATATATAATATGCGGGAATAATTCCAAAAGTAATGCCCTCTACTTTTTAACTTTTAGCTGAAAAAGTAGAAAAACTAAGAAGACAAGAGTGGTGCCATTACAACAAGTAACATTTTGTGCATTTTGTGCACCAAAATTGTAATTTTATTCATAGAGACCCCCAATCTCAATGCACTTTTGCAAGCAATGAATGAGAGCATCCGAACTTTGCTTTGCTAATCATATCTCTGTCGCCACTCTGAAATCGACGAATCCATCTTTTAACTGTGTTGAAATCAACTGCATCAGCTTCGTAAATGTTCAAGAGGCACCGGTGAATGCTAATCAGTTCAATTTTTTCCGAATTGAGGCATTCAATAACGCACCTCTCTTTCTGGTGCACGTCCATCACAGGGATTGCTTTTTTAGAGTCTCACACCGTCAATATCTGCAACAGAAGGATGAAATTTTCAGGTGATGAATGCATAAGTTCAGTCATTCCTACAATTTACAATCACCTTTGATCAATTCGGATGGAATAAAAAAAAGTTGAAGGCATTACTTTTGGAACGTCTTCCGTATATATAAGTCAATCGGAGTAAAGAATATATGCTAATACATATTCTTTATTACGTTTTCTTTTTATATATATTGCATTTCAAACATTC
>JAYKTE010166459.1:0-12803 GCA_036873565.1 Xipholeptos notoides | reverse complement strand
AATTAAACAACAAAACAACAAATCAAATAGTCATCCAACCACTGGTGAGAGGCATAGACCCACCAAAAGATTTTAAAAATTATATCAATCAAACTGTGCTTAGTGCACGCACACGCACATACATACACTCACACACACACATACTCTCTCCCTTTCTCACTCACTCACCAGTCTTACTAAAAAATAAAGAATATCCATTATGTGTCCTATGCTCAAAATTATTCAAAGTAAAACATACATTAATAAACTATTTTGATTTCCAACAAAAGTTTTAAAAACTAAACAAAATAATCATAATGAATTCATTAAAAATATAGATAATAACATCTTAGGCCACACTATTGAAACTATTTAACACTTAAAAAAACCCAAAAAAAAAACAAGACACTTTTTTGAGTCTTGAAAATTGTGCATATTAATAATTAATGATCATTTAAGTAAAACCAACTGCTTCCCCTAAGAAACACATTTCCACAAAAATTTAAATGTTTTGGCCATTAAATGGCAGATTTTGGTTAACATGCTATAAAAAAATCAAGCAATTAATAAAAAAACTATCTTTTCTATCACAATAATGTTTGTCAATTCCCACCATTATCACCCATACCTTTTCTATCTCAAACATAATAATCAATCCCACCATTAATATCACTTGTAGTTTTTCCTTCCTACGCATGATCATAACCACTTTTATCATCACATATATGTGCAAATTGATTGAAAAATAATGATTTCAAGGTGAAAGAATATGTACAATGAAAACCTATTTACATTAGACTTTCTGACAAATTGATCAGGATTTTTAAATTGTAATATAAATGAAATGTTGACATAAAGTAAATGAAAATTAGTTTTAAAATGAGATTACTCAACTACTATTAGTTGAAGCATTATCAAGAAGCACCCAACTCAGAAGACTTTTGATATCTGAAATAATCTTTATCAAATATAATCCAACTCCACCAGAAAAAGTGATTAATTTCAATAAAAATGAAAAGAAATGGATGCAAATGCCTATTTGTATTATTTAAAGTATTTTGATTATTACCATCACTGAGAGCAGTAGTCTGATTACTCTAAATAACACAATCTAAATTTTTTTAAGTCCATAAAATTTTCGTATTCTACAATGAATTTAAATTTCTTAATTTTTTTCCATGCAAATCAAATTAGAAAAAAAAAGGTTTTAATTTTAAGCAAAGCAAAATTTCAAGAGAAAAAGTGTCAAAAAATCATCATGAACACAAATAACAATCACACTTTTAGTGGAGACCTCAGCAATTACACTCTGTAGGGCAAATACTTAACATAAAACCAAAAATTTAAATATATTTAATCAAATATTTAAACAATTTAAGTCATTGTACAGTGTAAAATCCTTTGAACATTTTTTCAACATTTGTAAATTAATTGTCATGAAAGGCATTTTTTGTTCATTGTTTTTTTTAATGAAAAAAATAAACAATTAATATTTGTTAAGTATTTAGAAAAAAACCGAGCGAGTTTGAAGTGAAAGGTTATTTTCAAAAATAATAAGCTGTTTTAATAAAAAATAATCCAAGGTGCAAATTACTTCTTTGACAACAAAAACCTTTTAAAAATTGTAATATTCTCCACTGAATTATTTTCTGGTGGGAATTGAAATAGCCATCTTCATTTATAGATAGAATTATTTTAATTGAATTTCTGTAGAACTGGAATGGGTGTGACTTTTTTGGGTAATGTATACCAAAATCAACTTATTCCATAGGGGTCTTTCAATTAATGTCATAATCTGTTTTGTTCTATCAAGAATTAAAACCAAGGAGTAAAATAAAACAAAATATTAATGCACTATTCATTTTATAACATGATGACTCGCCCAAAAATCTCAATTTTAGAAAAAACATCTAGAATTAAATCCATTCTTTTGGTTCTTAATCATTCATCTAGACTAAAAATGGAAAGTTAATTTACAACAAAAAGATGTACATTCTTAACATTTTCTGCGCATATATCTATTCATAAAGAGGGATTTCATTATTACAGAAACAAAACAAAACAGTTGCCTCTCAGCTTTTCCACATTGATTTTATTCTTTTTCACTTTTCAAATTGTTGCCAAGGAATGGCTAATATTTTGGTAGATTCAACCAGATATGACTCAGACATGACTCAGCATCATAAAGTTTAAAACGAGATGTGAAGACTATAGATTAGTAGATTCATTATTCACCTACAATCCACAAGAGGTGGCACAGGTTTCCAAAAACAAAAGGAAAAGTCTAAGGGCAAGGGGTAAGTGTCAGGACTTCAAAGTCACAAGACACAAGTATAGTTTGTGTCATTCTCTTTCAAGCTAATACCCTTGGGAAAGGTCAAATACACTAATTTCACAGCTAAGGATTACATAATGTAACTTCTCTTTTACTAACAATCAGTCAATAAAAGATATTTGTAGAGAATAATTGTTTAGACATTAACTGACCACAAAAGCTGTTAAACTAAACAATCAATCAAAAGAATAAATTAACCAACCAACCAACCAACTGACCAACCAACCAAAGAACCAAAGAACCAATTAACCAACCAAGCAAAGGTTATGCCAGCTTAGCCATTATAGTTTTGCATTTCCTGATACCTTCCATCATCATCAATGACAATACATAATATGTTCGACTTTTCTCAAATAATAAACCTATGATAGATATTGCAACTTAGATGTGATTTTCTTTCTTACTTAATGATAACAAAATGGGACAATCCTTTTTTTCCAATGACACCAATTATAGTATGGCTTGACTTGAATATCTCTAATACTATTATGGGGACATACACACCTTCAAAACCTCTAGGATGGACTCGTCCATTAGGTATTAAGTATATAATCAGCCAGACTAGACCACTCAACGAGAGCTTACCCCGGATGTCAAACAGGACACTCCCCTCCCGGACTCCTAAAACTTTCTGTACTACCAACCCATAACTTTATATAAAAGTTCTTCTTATTCTCACCAAGTAGTCGTGTTTCTATCTTTACCACCTTCAACCACCACAATGAATACCTAAAAAGTCTTGTGGGGAATATTTAACGAAGGTAGCATGAAATTAATTTGTAACAGAAATTTAAGAACCCAGGGCCAAACCTAACTGACCCTGGTTGCTGCAACGCTAGCACTTAGTTAATACGTACGGTCTGAGTTATGGAGTGTGCTATAATTATGGTCATTAGTTGAAATCCTAAATTGATAGGCCATTTAACATTTGTCTAACAATTGAACTTGAGGCTGCAGAAACAAGATCTGTTGATTCAAAAATAAAATGCAACATAACATTCAGAGTTCAAACTAAAGATTCTAAACTAATTTTCCCTATTGAAATGAGTCTGTAAATAAGTATAAGAGAATTGCAAGTAATTATAGTGAATGTGTTACAGACTTCTGAAAGCTATGCTTTGCTGAGGAAACTATAAAAAATAAAAAGTGGAAAATCATCTGGCTGGCCAATGGCCATAGTGATGTATGAGCAATAAAATTTCCTTATTCCAAACTAATTCATTTATTTTCTTAATTCCTAATCCCAAACAAAGATGGCTAGATATTCTTGCCTCTAGGTCATGTCATCCATTCCTGCAGGGACATATGTGTCTTTTAGTCACGGTATACAATTCCTTAGATTCAATATTTGACAGATTTCAAAGATTAACATGAAGCCATTTGGCATTATAATTATGGGGTTGCAGGCTATCGAAGGAGTAAATGCAACTTGAATATTGAAATGGTTAATAAAACACCTGGCATCCAATCAAGTTGAGGTCTCAACTGTTTAAACTCATAAAAATTTATTTTCTACCTGAATGTTTATCCATAGTCTTGCACATTGTGTGGATCCAATAGTGAGGGGATTTTTTTTCTATAGAGTAGGGAGTCTCTTTCGGGGAATTGTGCATGTCTATACAAGACATGATTAGTAAGATTAGTTGTGGTCCTCTTACGAAGATGATGGTAAATAAATATCCGTGTTGAAAATAAATAATATAAAACAAAATTGTGGTGGCTGTGGCGTCATTCAATTCAGGTTCAGTGCTGAGTATAGTTTATTTGTCAGATACTCTCTTAGAGGTCTTCGAGGAGTTGGTATGAAACGGTATGGATGGTTCCTGACTGTCTTAAATGAAAGGTTATACCATATTTGCAAGAAAGACTTTCTGAATGGAGACAATGAGTTGGATGAGGAATTAGCAGGAACCTTTGATGAATCAACTGACTGCATTTTAATATCTTCAGATTTATTACTAATACTTAGCTTGAAGGAACTAGGATTGGGGTTTTGACATATTAGATGGGAATTATTTGGTATAGGAGCAGAAGGAGAAGGAGAAGAGAGAAGGTTAGAAGTAGGAGGTACAGCCAGTTCTAGTTTAGCTTCCAATTCTGTTAAAGTCTTGTGTATATGTTCAGCGATTTCTTCCAAACGTTTCAGTTGTTTGCAAAATTCTTTCTTGGACATCAAATTTTCATTGTAGGGCCTAAAAACAGGTGAGACATTAAAATTCTAAAATGTCTGGGGTCAGAGTTCAATTAATGAGGCCATCATTAAAATGTCTTAATACTAAAGAGACAATAATTTTCTTCTTTTTAAAACACGTTGGCTCCCAAACCCCATCCCCTTCTTCAGACCAGGAGTCCAAAATTAACTTAATTTTCACTAGTTATAGGCTTCACCTTCCTTTAAAATTTGAATTTTTTCATCAATTTCATGAAAATTTTTCTTCACGCAACATTTTTAATTTACCTGAATGTATGGTTCAGCTCAATTCTTTAAAAAAAAATCATTCTTGAAATATGACTAGGAAAATATTGTAAAGTAACCAAAATAAAATTTGTGTGTGTGTGTATGTATGTGTGTGTGTCTGTCTGTCTTTGTGTGTGTGTGTGTGTGTGTGTCTCTGTGTGTTGTATCATGACTTTACAAGCAATCAATTTTGGCCTCTGATTCAAAAATCTTCATAGAAAAGAAATTAGAAAACAGTCTAGCAAAGGGCAATAATATTCTTTCCAAAGAAACAACTATGATTTTTCAATGGGTTATGTGGGAGTCAACGTGCTTGTATACAACATGATTTCCAGTGTCTAACTTAGAGTCTTCTAATTATTGTCCTTATCTTTACTTTATTGTTCTTGATTTTGACATAAAGGTTCCTAAGTCTGATAAGAAAAACCTCAAGAAAGCCAGAAAGCAGATTGGTTAAAATGTTATAATATAACAATCAAGATGAAGTCTTTACATTTAAAATTACACAAATTCTCATGGCTTATCTCAAAACTTATGACAAATCAAAAAACTTTTGTACAACAACAAAGATAAGGACAATAATCTGAAATTCACAAAAACAATTAATAAAAACTCAACTTAAAATTTGCAACAAATAACGATTTTCAATATCTTAAAAAAAGACTAATCAAGATTATTTTCAGTTTGAAAAAGAAACTAGACCATTAAAAAAATTGATAATCCTTTTTAAATTGATAATAATAATAATAATAATAATAATAATAATAATAATAATAATAATAATAATAATAATAATAATAATAATAATAATACAAGTCCTGGGCTCAAAGGTCAATAACACACTATATTTCTCTCCTAAAAATCTCGAACATTAGTGGGAATTTATCAATAACAACAAAGGCTTTAATAAAACCATCATCAATGTCAGTGAATAATATTGCAGTAAATAAAAACATGAATTGTAATTGGTTGGATTTGGGGATGAGGTTAGACAACATTTCAGCATACAAATTGTTGATTAAGATTGAAATAAAGAATTGATCAATGCAACCAAATTTCGCTCGGAAAACTAAGAAGTAAAATTGTTTTAATAATTTTACAAGCAATATATTTCAAAAGATTAAAGAAATTATACAGAGATGCTTATTGATTTTATTAACATAGTAACAAAATAAGCAACATTTCTGGAATGAAGTAAAGGGCAACATGAAATAGGAATACATTCTGCTGCAAAGGAGGCAGGAATATATTTGCACAGAGTGAAGAGGAAAAAGTGTGACGAAAGAATAAATATAGTGTTAAAATGAAAACGTGTTTAAACTAAGTTCAAATAAGTCATCACGTAGGAATTTATTGTGCTTGATCTGTGATTATTTTAAAAGGGGACATAAAGCTACTTGCTCAAATACACGACTAAGCGCTAGTTGTTTTGACTGGGATCATTAATGGAAGGAAGCAAGTCACAGAAAGACAAACGCACGATGGCTAATGTTTTAGCAGTACTAGAAAGACTCAACCTGGACTGCTATGGAAATATTAGATTGTTGGGTAGAACGTTAAAACAAGCAAATTTGTGTTATTAAATGCCAAAGTCTTTTTATTGTCCATGTAACTGGTATAGGCTGCCGATCCAAAAACCTAGACATCACTCAAGGTTTTTCATTCTGTGATATAGACCTTAGTTCGAAGAAAAAAAGAGAAGAAAATCAATGCTAATACTCCCCAAAAATCATATTTGCGTCTTCAGACCAAAAGCCTATAGATGAATCTAGACTTTTCTTTCTGCAGACCAAAAACCTATAGATGAATCTAGACTTTTCTTTCTGTGACCTACACTTAGAGTGGAAGAAAAAAATGACAGGCAAACAAATGTAAATACTCCCTTGAATATTATACTATAAACTGTATATCTAAAGGTATATAAAACTCTAGGTTTTTATTTTGTGGCCTACATTTAGGGTGGGGTTGAAGAAAAAAAAGGAAAGGCAAACAAATGCTAATACACCCATAAACATCATACTGTAGGCTGCAGATCCAAAGGTCTATATATTACTCTAGATTTTTAATTTTCTAACCTGCACTTAGGGTGGAAGAAAAAACAGATGCAAACGAATTCCCATGCTACTCTGAATTCCATATTATCATTTATTAATCGCAGACATTACACATTTGTAAGAATTTTATAATAATAACGGAAGCTTTTGGAAGCAGTCGTTGATGACAGTTAATTTTGTCGCTGTGAATGAAAGGATAAATTGTAATCGGTCATATATGTGTACTAAACTAGCTAAAATTTCAGCACCCAATTTGTGGATTAAGATTGAAATAACGAATAAATTCGTGAAACTAAATTTCAATCGGGAATAGTCACGAAAAAATTTCTTATGATTTCATACGCAATTTTCGGAGAAGTCCATTCGGGTACGGAATCGTAAAACGCAAGTTCGATTCCTAGTCTTTCCATTTGCGTTCAAAATTGAATTCTAAAAGGTATGAATCCCCACACTCCCTCCAGTTATTAATTAAATAGTGTATACTATTGTTATAAAAAAAAACAACAACAAAAAAACTACGTGTGGACAAAGAAGAACGTTTATCAAAAAATGATTGTTCTCGGCATTAAATGACCTAAAAATGTTGATATACCATAAAACATAAAAACAAGCATACTCAATTTTCGAAAATGACTCTTACCGCTTTTAAAGGCCATTAAAACTTGTTTTTATTTTCTGTTAACAACATGGCCAAATATGACTGTCATGACATTTAAGTTGTATCAGCAGGGACATTACATTTTAACAATATGCCGACCTGTGTTATTTTATACGAGTTTGAATGTCAACGATTATGACATGAAAAATATTGCATTTTCTCCTATTACATTAAGCTAAAAACTATAGTAACTTTTAGTGCATGTTCAGTGCATTAAAATATGACTTCAACCATTATGGTATGAGATCTAAATGAAATTAAAACAAGTTTCATGGTTTAATGGAATATGAAGCATTATTACATAGGTTAACGCTTAAACTTTGTTTTATTACTGTTGTATTTGTTCGTTTGCGTTAAACAGTTTATCAACCTCTAAGGAGTCATTTAATACCAGAAACATTTCTTTTTGTTAAAATCCATTTGATATACGGAAACAAGTTCATAGGGTCCATCAAACTTTTTTGCATTCATATTTTTGCTTAATTTTAAAGTTGTTTGCCTTCCAACTTCTAGCTGTTTTTGAAGTAGTATTCTTTAAAATATTTGCCTTCAATCTTCTAATTACTTTTAAATTTGTTTATCTTCAAACTTCCAATTGCCTCCAAAATTGTTTGTCTTTAAACTTCTAATTTCTTTCAAAATTGCTTGCCTTCAAAATTCTAATTGCTTTTAAAATTGTTTGCTGTCAATCTTCGAAGTTTTTTGTCTTAAAACTTTTTCTGTTTAAAGTAATTAAAAAAGCTGAGTTTCTTTCAGAAAATAATTCTCTGATGCTCGATACATTGTTATATTTATTTCGGATAACATTTTATCATTGACATAACACTATCCCTGGTTATGGTTAAAGGAATAAAATTCATTAGATAAAGGTTAAATTCAAAATTCAGTTAAAGCTTCCAACATGACATGAAAGTTCCAAAAGTTATATCACGTGAAATATGCAGAAGTGTTCATCAGCCGATATATTATGAGGATGGAAATAATAGAGATTATGTAAATTGACCGAAAATCCGACTCACAGATGAAAAAATGTGATTGGCACAAATGGGGAAATTAAAAAGTTATTACTACATGTATATCTACAATGGGTGAACTTAATAGTAATACGAAATTCGTTCCAAAAGTAATGCTCTTTTTTTATTCCACGTGAATGGATCAGAGGAAATTGCAAATTGCATTGTTATATCTGAAATTATGCATTTATGACCTGAATATTTCATTTCTTTGTTTCAGATATTGACGGTGTGAGGCTCTAAGAAAGCAACCCCTGTCAGAGCAGAGAAGCGTTATTGAATTCCTCCGATTAGCATCTATTGTTCAACGTTTACAAAGCCGATGGAGTTGGAATTAGCATGGTTTGGAATCGGGTTCGTCGATTTTAGAGTAGCGAGAGAGAAGCGAGTGACAAAGTGCTCTCCAGACGCGAAAATTGACCTCTAAAAACAACAGGAAGACTGATCCATGCCCGAATGGCTAATTAGACTTCTTCCAGTTTAACAAAAACAACAACAACAACAACAACAACAACAACTACTACTACTACACTTTAAATCTTTACATTACTTTAGTACTTTTGCCTTGGACTATTCTATCCACCTGAAACTGGTATTCAAAATTTGGACTAATTTCCTTTCCTATTATAAAGAGTTTTTGATTTTTATGCTTTCCAAACTTTTATCATTTTTCTAAGAAGCAAAAATGACTACCCCACTCTTAACACCCCATGCACAAAAAAACCCTAAAAACGATTAAATAAAAGCAAAAATCAAAAGTAACAGCTTGTTGGTTATCTATTATCGAGAAAGCCATAAATTCTCGGTATTCTACAAAATGATGTGAATTATTGTTGAATGTTTACTATTGAATTAAAAAACCGAATAAATAAATAAAGAAAATGAAAATAAAGAAAGACGACTTCACAACGTAGACATACCCTGCATTAAGTCAGCAGGACACACTCCACACCCTCTATCCATTAATGCAGACAGTAGTCCATTAAAATCCTGCATAAATATGCTAATCATAGAGACAGTTGTCTTCTTAATTACAAGGATATATCTACTTGGTCGAGCACCAGCTCAAGCTAGGCACAAAGCCAGTTTTAGGTGCTCATTATATATATGGGCTTTTGTAATCAATTTTGCTTTCCTAGGGCAGTTCTTAATTATAAGAAATCGCAATCACAATCGCATTACTTAATTTGTTGTTAGACTCTAGTGCAACTCTTAAGTGAAATTGTCACTCTGACTTCAGTGAAAGCCAATGTTTGCTGGGTGCGCAAAGCAACTTGTAATTGCTGTGAGATCCCATAATAATGACGCGGAAAAGAAAAATGATCAAATAGAGGAGATTGCAAGCCCTGACTGCGAGGGACGCTGAAGCACCCAAGGAGACTTATTGTCACTCTGCTTTCGGAAGCGACAACCATGTGTTGGCAGAATCTAGCTTCTGCTCATCCCGGGCGTGAGAACTAGATATAGAAGGATGAAAACCCGAGAAGTGGCACCACACAGTCTTTGACTGGGATGGAGCAGATTCTGCTGCAGCAGCACGAGGAGATTTATTGTCACTCTGAATCCAGTGAAAACCGCTGGTCACTTACTGCATTTGAGTGCTGAGTGTGACTGGTGTGAGTACTTAAAATAATCATAATAATAGTTATATACGATAATCTTAAAAAATCATTTACTTTAGTCACAGAAATATTTTACAACCACAAAACAGTGTAAATAATTAATTAAGTCAATTTTAAACATTCATCCTAAACTCCGGACATTACTTTTGCACCAAGCTGATAGTTTAGCCACAGAAATATTTTATAACTAAAAAAACAATGTAAATTATTAAAAATATAAATAAATATAAATCATTAATGAATACAATCTTAAACATTAATCCTAACATTCGAACACCTACTTTCCCTCCAACCTAATATCATATTGAAGAAAATTAGTATCAGATTGACTTCCTTAAATATTGAACTATCATTAGTAAATAAGCAATATTAAGAACGACTAGTAAAAGAATTCTCATTGCGCTTGGTGATGGTATTGGTAGTTATAGTAATAGAAAGTGGTAGTAGTAGCAAACATTTTAATAAAATACAATTCGACCATCTTTCAATAAACAGATGATATGAATGGAGTCTGAAAAGTTTCCATATAATTACTTCAGAGCTTCATTCCTCTGTTGGTCGGGTATTCAGATTATACGAAATTATATTGAATTGTCCCGAGTATAGCCAATCCTTCATTTTTCCTTAGCATTATCCGTATTTTGCCCTGATGTTTTCTTTATTGTGTTAATACTGGTTTTTCTTTTTCGTCCTGTATTACATTGGTCACAAATCAAGTTAGCGAAAACTCTGGAGCATTTTGTCTTTGCGATATGGTTCTAAATTATCTCAACTGAAGGTCACCATTTTCTTTCCCGACCCAGCACCTCCTGTCCCAGAGGTGATTGATCCATTTGTTTGTAATTGAATTTATGCCTCCCACTTTGTTCGATTCCTGTCGACTTCGTCACTTTCCTCCGCCCAGTCCGCTTTTGTTAACTCTTCTCTTATGATTTTACTTCCGTTTTCTTCATTGTTCATTTTTTTTCTTTTCTTTTCTTTCTTTTCGTTGTGTAAACCTTAAGCTGCAGCGTCCAGTTTATTTCTGTTAGAATCCCCATTCCCCATCGAATCGATCCAGTTTTCTTCTTTTCTTTATTGTCCTTCCATATTTTATCGTAACCAAACCATTTGCTTTTCACCATTCTTTCCTATTTGGCATTGTATGTTTAATCGAAATAAATTTCAAGCAAACTATAACCCAACCTCGATATCTTTCCAATTAATTACTCTTCCAAAATCACAACCGCTAATTATTTTTTATCATTAATCACATACACCAAAACATTGCTTTTTTTTTTTAGTTTAGATGGGAAAAAGACCAGTAAGGAGAGACAAAAATTCTAAAATCACTCCGTTTTACATTACAGGCAATATTTTAAAAAGTATTAAAATTCAGGGAACCATTCAATCATTATGAAATTTCAGCAATTATCAATTTAAGCGGTGACAAATATCCTTAAGTTACTAATTATTTAGAGGTTGAAATGCCGTTAAAAAGTGGCAGGTGTATTTTCTTTTTAAATTTTAATTTTCATAAATTGGATCTTGAAATTTTGGCTAGCTTTGTCCCAAAATCTGTACAATTATAATCGCCTTAGGAAATTATCGAAATATACAAAATCTGCGCTTCAGAATATTGTATGACGTTCAGAAAAGTAATGACATTCGTTTGCTTTTTTTTCCCTTCCGATCTAAGTGGAAGTAAAAAAAATGAAAAATCTAGAGTGATATAGACCATTAATCCAACGGCCTATACTATGTTGTTCGTGGGAATATTGGCATTTGTTTGGCTTTTCTTCTTTCTCCAACTCGAAGTTTAGATCATAGATTGAAAAATTGACTTTTGAGTCCACAGACTTGGGTATGAGGTTCAAGGGAGTTTTTTCATTTGTTTGACGCTTTTTCTTTTTAACATCCAAGGTTTAGGCCACGGAATGAAAAATCTAGAGTGATATAGATATTTGGGTCCGCAGCCTATAGTATGATGTCAATGGGAGCATTGGCATTTTCTTGACTCGTTTTTCTATTTTCCATACGAAATGTATGTCACAAAATGCATAATCTAGAGTCATATAGACCTTTAGACCTGCAGCGTATAAGACTTCAACCCGATTTTTAAAGCATTTTTTCTTTTATAGTTTTACACTAAATACTTGTAAATAACGTTTCTCTTTTTCTAAGTTCTAGTTAAAAAAATAGGAATGATAAAAAAAAATAAATGCGATTAAGAACCAAGCGTAAAACGCCTGTCGATTTAAATATGCTTCATTTTCTTTTTTCTAATCTTTTAGTTTTTTTTTTTTTAATTTTTCATTTTTATTTGTATTTTTTTCTCTCTCTTTTGTACGGTTCTTGTTTGCATTTGTAAGCGTTTTCTGCAGACATGCTCGACTCTAGCAATCTAGCAATCTTTTCCACCTCCAAGAGCCATTTACTTACGTTCAAGCAGTCAGCTGTAATCGGAGGCACACTTTATCAAGTTTACTTATCTTTCCAATGTGTTACAGCTCTGCTCCAATTCATCACCTGCTCAAACATACAGTTGAAGGAGGTCAGTCGTCTTTTACTATGGCAGGAGCGCTTAACAAACTTTCATAGCCATGTTACTCACGCTTCCACGAAAACAAACTACAGCGGTGGAAATAAGTATAAGACACCCCATAAAAATGTCAATAACTTTTTAAATATGGCAAGTTTAGTCG
>JAYKTE010166458.1:0-22291 GCA_036873565.1 Xipholeptos notoides | reverse complement strand
GGGTGCTGGATTAATAGTTACATAACTTTACAGTCACATAAATTTTATTGAATCTGTATATCTGATGCACCCCTTGTCTGAAAGACTTGATTCAATACTACATGCAAAGAAAATGCTCTTATTAGTTTTAGGATTTATTTTGGATCTTTCAGCTTTTGGTATGTGGACATTAGTGTGGATTATGAGTTATCTCTCTTAAATTCTATCTATGCATATGAAAACATAACCTTCAACTGGAGACTTTTTTGATATAAAAGAAAGAAAATATTTTGATTGATATATGAAAGATAAATGAGACAATGAGCATTTGGACAATTGGTAGCAGATTGAAACCTAGTTATGGAATATTTTATTGTTCTGTGTTATTCATGACTTAGAAGTCACAAACAACTTTTGAGAATGTTCATAGTTATGTTGAATGAAAAAATGATTTAACAATATGGCAGATAAACATGGACTTAAATAAATCCAAGTAGGGTCCAGTAGTTTTTCTTAGTTTGACTGAATAACCAAAAGAATATATTCAGAACCTGCAACCAGAGAAAACTGGTCAAGAAACAGGGTGTAGAATATGATAGAAATCAAGGTTAGAAAATTTAAATTCATTCAATTGATAGAAGTTTGATATTTCTATGTGATACTTTAATTATTTAACATTATTTTTTGCTGAAAAAAGTAAAATTCAATAAAAGTCTAAATGTGGTTAAATAGGATATTGAGCAAGCTTTTATGTTTGTCTTTCGGAATCTTTGAAATGAGATTTGATAATATGTGTATCAAATTTTTGGGCCTGAAGATAATAATAAAGATAAGAACAACAGCCTGAAAATTTTATACACAGATTTTATTTTTGTTCTTATTCTGAAAAAAAAAGTTTTATTTTTAAGTCTCCAAAGTAAAAATAATGGTTTATTGAGATGTGTTACGTGAATTTGAATTTTCCAATGGATAAACAGTTTAATTGGAAAATACTATAGACTTACCCTGAAATAGACCTCCACACCATAAATAAGAAAGAAAGCAACGACAAGGAACATCAAGAATGCAAACAATGCATAAAAAATTTTGTTGACCATTTCCTGAAAAAAAAATCCCGGAATAATTTGACAAGGTTATAGAGTTATAACACATGAGCAAAGATTATTAGGACTTGTGGTCCATAAGAGAAGATAGAATATATATCAATTCAGCATTTAATCTCATCAAAGTTGTTTAAGTCATGAAATTTACAAATATATTTTCCATTAATAAGAATTTTTTTTTAAGATAATGGGCAGTTTTTTTCTAAACCTTTGGATTTCCTTGAGGATGATTTCATTTTCAAAAAGAAATAATGTTGCAAATGGGAAAATCTAGACAATATAGTAGCTGTCAGTCACTTTAAGCAATTCTGCCTTTTTTTTATTATCATAGTTTGCTTAGTTTACAGCCTAAGTAAGGCATGGAGAATCCCCAAGTTATCAGAGGAAAAATCTAACATTTACCAATACAAGATAATAAAACAGTTACAGCATTACCCTTCAGTTTTCAGGATTTTTAGGGTAGAATTTATTGGCTAATAAGCCTTCCTGTGGCAAGGATTGTTAGAATCTACCTCTTTCTATGTTAGTGCATCAGCAATCAAATTTTCTATAAATAATTGTCCTTAAACTTAATTTATAGTTGTTTCACAAAATTCTGTCGCAATGAATTTTTCATTCATTTTAATGTAGTTGTCTGTTTATGCATAAATTTGTATATAAGAAGACTTGTGATTCCAGCAAAATGTTTTGAATAGCCAAACATAGCATCTATACGTTAGAGTTAATTTTTTTTATAACAATGTAATAGAGTTAACTACGTGATTGAACAACGATTTACAATTTCTAAACAATATACTTTAAAATTTGAATATTTTCTTTTAATTTGAATAATATTCTTATAAGATTGGTAACAACTATACAAAATATTTTGATATTTTTTATAAATATGATTATTCATTGGAGTTTTAAGTTTTGCAAATTTTTAATACATATCAAAGGAATCATAAAAATTGGTATATTATTTATTTTAAAACTGTTACATTATAGGTCATGGAAAAGAAATTGGAATAAAAAGCTTCATCAACTATGTCATATAATGAAAATGATTCAGCAACTAAAATGCTGGATACTTTATGTTTGATATAAATTGTTGTTCAAGATAGTGGTCAACCTTTGTGCTGTAAACCAGAGATATACATTAGCTCCAGGTTTACTTTTGTCAAACTTTAATCTTACAAAGCAAAAATATATCTTCATTCAAAATTTGAACAAAACTATCAACATAAAAATGGCTGATGCTTACTTACCAAATCATGATTATTATCAATGATACCAGTTAGGACAAATCGAGCACCAAAAAGCAGATAAATAAAGCTATTAAAGACTATGAACCCAACAAAAGATTTGCTAAGGAATCTTGGTTTCTCAAAAGGAATGTTCAGATGAAATGCCTGTGAGAAAAATAAAAGATTAATAACAATTTATCATAAAAAGAAGTGCTGTTAAATTTTTCATTAAAAAATAAATATAACAACCATTGTTATTGATATAACTTTAGACATGTGGTAGAGTTTTGATAATATTCCAAATACAACACTAAGTGTATTGCCTTAAAAGTTACATGTGTATTTCTTGATGTTCAAAAAGTAGATTTTTCAAAATCAAATTGGACTTTGAATAAAAAATAAATTAGTTTTCATATTGTTGTATTCCTAGATATAACATTTCAGTTAAACAAAAAAGTTTTAAAGTGTTGACCCACATAGATATTGTATACTAATTGTTTGTTACTAAATAGTAAAGATATTATATAGAAAAAATAATTTTGATTATATACAGAAAAAAATTATCAAATGCTCACCTCAGCCCAATAACACACAATAAGAGTGAAACCAGTCAGTAGTAATGGATAATAAGCACACCACAAATTTGAAGAGATTTGATCTGGTAAATCAAGCTGGAACTGTAAACATCAAATATGAAAAATAAAAAGCTTACAAAAAAAATGAAGTACTTTAAATAATTTTTATAATTCAATAAAAAATATGATATTAAATAATAAAATTTGCAAAATAACTTGGTTAAGAAGAAATACAAAAGAAATACAGGTGGAAACTCAGTATACTTAAACTGGATGCACTTATGATAAATACCTCTATTAAAAAAACAGCAAAAAAGTATATTGTATACTAGAAGGATACATGGCATTGCCAAAGTGTTTAATTTTTAACAATTGACTTAATATTTTAAATAGATAAGACATTTGTGGTGACTTAAATAGTTTCATCATTAACTATTTTTGTAAAACAAAAAACAAATACACAAAAATTTACCGTAGTAAAGAAGTAAACAGCTCTGATCGCAGTAGCACAAATAATAAGAACATAAAGCATCTTTTGAGTGGTTACTTTGAACGCACTCCAGAAGGAATATTTCTGTTCTTTTATGTATTCAGACCAAATACACACACACTAAAAATGAAAAAAAAAAAAAAAAAGAAAATGATATAAAGAAAGCCAAAAAAGTGCCTAAAAAGACTTGATTGGATTTAAGATATTGAAAGAAAAAAACACTTCAACTTCAATGAAGAATGATATTTATGAAAAAAAAAGTGATGCATTTATGCTTTAACATACATAATTTTTGTTTTCAATAAGAACTATGATAGCAATAGCTATTTGAAATACTTTGCTATTCTTAAAAATGAATATCATCATTCACTGGAATCACAGGTGTTCTTATCTTTTAAGACTTTAACATGTTTAGATTTGGCGAAAACACAAAGCATCTTTCACAATTAATTCTTTAAATTCCAAGTAACTAATATGACCAAATTTCAATAAATTTTTTTTAATATTTATAAAAAAAAAAAATAGCCTTAACACCTTTATTGGAAATTTATGAAAAATTATGGGTGAAAACAAATAAATTGATCCATGCTGTTTAAATGTTTTGGTTAAAGTTTACCATCATTGGGATTAGTACACAAAGTCAATAAATGTTTAAGCAAAAGTAATTAGAGAAAATGTCAACATAAAATTTGGATTCAGTGTATTTTTCTTGTTTTAGTCAGACTGTTTCCATATTTTATTTCATATTACTGAAAGAATCACATTTTTCAATGGTAAATTACAAAATATTTTTGCCATAGATGGCAAAAATGAAAATTGTAAAAACTTATTATCTGAGTTCATGAGATAAATTGTTCTGGCATTTATCCTCATCTTTATTCACAATGTTTCAGCCAAAATGTTGATAATAAAACAAAGAACATAACTTCCAAATTCAAGCAATACCTGAAGCTGCTGAAGGGTATATGGTGTGAAACATTATGAATATAACAACAAAAATGAGAATGAAAGGCCCAAGTAATTCAAATAATGATCATAAAAGTTTATTGTTAAGAATTCAGATGGTATAGAGCTGACTGGATTTTATTTTCAAATTTTTTTATCTTTGTAAAACTTTATGACAGTAAACAAAATATCACCATCCTCACCTTTCAAAGTTGAACATTAGGGGAATTATAACTTTTTGACCTTTGCCAAAAGCATAAATCTTAGATAATAGTAATGAAAGTTAAAGTTCATTATCTCTAGTAGTATTTTAGTGTGTAGAAAGCTGACTTATGAATCATTTTAGAATACTTAGATCTATCTAAAATGTTACACTTGGTTTTTGTTGAATTAGAGGTCAAGTAAGATAAGTTGACATGGTTTTTGATTTTACTTTTTGAAGAAAATGGGATTTTATTTTTCTCTAGTTTACTAAATAATTTTATGCTATAAATTTATTTTGTAATGCATGTATAAAGTTTTAATGGATTTTGACCAAAAATTGTGCTTGGAGTGCTATTGGAATAACCTAAATTCAAAAATGGCTGATTTGTGCTATAAATACAAATGCTGAGGATTCAAAATATGGTCAAGTTGTGTATCTTTAGCAAGTTCTTTTAACGTAAAATAAGATTGGTTTCTGACTTTCTTTAAGTAGCTTTCATTTAGAATATAGATACCAGTCTGTTTTTTAAATCTCTCATTTCAACAAATAATAGGATTATAATAATAATAATAGCAATAATTGCTAACAAATAAAGCAATTTGAAAGCAAACAGAATCAATCCTTTTTTTTCATTTCTTCTTCCTTTAAAACATTTTGCAAAATCAAAAATATGAAAACAGTTCATACACAATGTAAAAAGTGTTGTCTTTATTTTTTATCTATGTTTTTAATCAAACATCAAATTCAAAACAAACAACTAATAATAATGTTAGCATTATTGTTTTTTTCTTTTATCCCTCTTCCTCTCCTGTCTTACTATCTCTTCTCGATTGCAACTAACCTTTCAACCACTCTTGTTTGTTAAAATAAAGTGTACATAAACCCCCCAAAACTTGTTTATGACTGTATGTAGCCATTCTTCTGAGTTATAGCAAATCACTACTGTTATTCAATAAAATCCATCTTCAAAAATGATTTTTAAGAGATAAATTTATGATTATTTCAGATGGTTTTCATGAATAGGCAAGAGGAAGATATTTCTCAGATATGAAAAGTTTCAAAATATAGATAAAAATTACAAAGAAGTGAACAAGTGATAATATAAGCTGGTAATGTAATAGAAATGATCATTGTGCCATTTTTATCCTTGCAGATTTTGGGGCCAGTCTTTCTTCAATCAGTAAAAATACAATCTTGTAATTTTCAAAAGGTTAAGGGTATTTGCATGAGGCCATCCATTCTTTTAAAGTTAATTAAAAATTTTTTCAACAGAAAAATGTTCACAAAATATATTTAATCTGAAATGAAGTTCTAAAATGGAAAGGTGAACTACAGGAATCAAATAAAAAATTTTAAAAACTGACAAAAGTGTGCGTCTTATTGCATATACTTCTAGTTCTACTTGCTCATTATATAACATTAAAAATCAGTTTAATATTTGATAGTATATTTTCAAAGGTTACTGTCACATCCGAAAGACAATATTTGAGTTGGGTGCAGACTAATATTGACAAAATCTTATCGTCTTCAATCCAACACAATATTTTAGTCACAGGAAAGTGGAAAGACTGTTAGGTCAACTGATGAGTTTTTATTTAACAAATGTACAATTTTAGACATTTTTAAAGAGAGATAAAGGGCTAGTCACAAATAACTAGTCAATAATTTTGAGGTTTATCAAGTGAAAATAAAATGTATTCAACATCATAGATGAAAGAGTCTTACATTCTTTTCACTGATTAGCTTTCTTTATTTATTGACACGTAACAGTCCTTGTAGGATATTTGAGTCAATCTTTGAAAATCTTCAATTATTATCCATCAATAATCAATCAATCCATCCATCATCTAGACATAATTTTAACATTCACATAATTTTCAACATTTTGCGGTTTCAATTTCTTCTATAAGTAAGCATTGGATTTTATTACAATTCCTTGACTTGGTGACAGTCAAAAACATGGAAGAAATGAGTTGCCTAAGCTTTGGTGTAACTGACTTGACTACACTGACAGTACCCCATAGTTTAATACTTTATCAGTCTTAAATCAACAGTATTATAAATAGTAGGATAGTAAAACATATTTTGAGAAAGGGAACTATATCAATCTAAGTAATAATTTGAGCCATGTGAAATATTAATGAAATCTAAAAATCTCTATTTCATATAATTCATTAATATTTAAATTGCCAGCATTTATGAATGAAAATAAAACTTTTTGTAATTAGAGAGGCTCTAGTTGACATAATCCTGGACATTCATTCTGTATTCTTTAACATTAATGCACACTAATAAAATTAACCCAACTCCAAGAAATGGGTTTATTAGTTTGTCTGTGACACACATGTATGAATTATTTTTGTTATCAGTAAATGAAGCAGCATCTGAAGAAGGCCTAAGGTCATATCGGTCAGGACATTGTAAATAGAACAAGATGAGAATAAAAATCTGAATAATTTACATAATGATAATAATCAAAACTCAACTCATAAATTCAGACTATTGAAATTTATGGAAAACCCATATTTATTCAGATAGTTTATGAACACAAATAATTCTCCATTCTTTACTTACTAAGTAGGTATTTTAAATATTGTTAAGATTATTATATTTAAAAATGAGAAAAATCACAAATTTTTTCACATACACATTTTTATCTGAAGACAGTTGGAATGAAAAAAACGAAAATCCATATACATAAACATCAATCGATATAAATAATTACCCACTTAAGTACTGACCAAGTATAATGTTAACTTCTCAGAATCATATTGACATAAGCTAAAATTCATAAACACAAATCAAGTAAACTGTAACCAGTGACAATTATGAAGATGATTGGTTAATCAATATAGCAGCATAATATTGATTAGTCAATCTTGCTGAAAACTATAGACTCACATCAGGAATTGCTATCGAGGAAGATTATTTTTTTAAATCTGTCATAAAAACTGAAAGCATTAATAATTGTACTAACCAATTGTATGAAGGAAATACATGAGAGAATAACAAAAATTGATCCAAATGCAAGGAAATAGTCTTTATTTGAATCATTGCAGGACCCTCCACTGAACTGAACCTGGAGAAAAAAAAAAAAAAAATTTAATGTCAAGTGAAAAGCATGCGACAATAAGTCTATGGGACACAACAATTTTAATTAGAAATTAGAAATTATATTTTTTAAATAGATTATGTTGTATTATGGATTATTATATTAATAGTAAAAGTAGAATAAATATAAAGTTAAAAACTCATGCAAATATATATATATATATATATTTAAAACATATGGTCTTGTAAATAAATATATACATCTATAAATACTAATTTTCATGTGGAATTTTATAATTGTTTAATATTAATTTAGCTATATATGGAGATAAGTTATAGAAACCTGGCCTTTGCTTAATAGTTTGCATGAGTTTTTAATTTTAATGGATTAAATAGTTCACATTGTGTTATTAAAAAGAAACTGTGTGGACAAAAGAAATGATTGTTATCGACATTAAATGACCTAGAAAGGTTAATATTAACATTGTTTTCTTTTGCGAAAAGGTTTTTAAATAGTGTTTACATCGGTGGTCAAGAAGCTCTCAAAATATTTATTTTCATGGAACTACAATCAAGGAATTTTAAACTGCTGCTATTAGTTCATATAGTTTCATATATTACAGTACTCGTATACATATACACTCACAAAAAAAACCCAAAGATTTTTCTAGACAAAAAACATAAAATTCAAGTTATTAAAAAAAATTGTTAAATAAAATTAACTGGTTCTTTTTTATTTTCTCCTATTTTATACCCCCCTCAAATTCCAGCCCTCAATTTTTTTTTTTTTTTTTTTTAGGATTATATTACTATCTTTCAGATAAAAATAAAATTTCACATTCTACAATAGATTAGATTATCTATTCATTTGTTTTAATAGAAATAATGTTCATTACTTTTAGTATCTATCATAGAATCTCTGATAAACCATATTTATTTTCTTCAATTATGACATCGGAGAAACTGTTTTAAGAAGACTCGTTTATTACCTTAATTTGAGAAATTTTTTTTAATGAAGACCTTGAAAATTTTCCATAAAAAATTACTTAGATAATTTCTTTTTATTAATTTTCATTACTAAAACAATTTAAAATAAAATAAAATAGTTAATAGACTGATGAAAATGAATAGCTATTAAATCTTTGCATACCTCATTTACTTCAATTTTGTTTTCTATTTAATACAAGTATCTTTTTATCTGAAAGATAGTAATCTATTAAATCTGATTGATCGAGTCTAAAAAATAATCTTTCTAAGCAACAGTAACACTTTCTAAACTACTTTAAAAGGAAGAGGGATCAGTTTATAGCTCAGTGCCATAAAGAAAACTACTGATAGATATCGAATAAAGTTAATCCTATTTGGTAGTAGGTGTAACTAAACCAGGACTTGTGCCACATACCCACTGAAAGAATAACAACATACTAATTCTATAGTTATTCAAAACAGACAAAAGTTTTAAATGACGGAGAGTGAAATATGCGTACAATTTTAACAGATTAATCTTTATCTGTTTTAGCTGCTTAAATCACCTAATCTGCTCAGCTATGAGACACTCTACACAATGGTGCTTATTGTTTCGCTCATAAATTAAAATACTTAAGGTATGTTTATTTGATCATTCAATCTATAACTATGTTGTGCTTTTAAAAGATAAAAAAATAAAATCATGGATTCCTGACTAATCAATATTTAGCAACTTATTTTATTTTTTACTTTTAATCAATTTGATTCTAATGTTTAATTGGATAAGAAAATGTGAATAAAATTGATAGAAAAACTTCAAAATGATTTTAATTTTTTGTGTGATGTTTAAAAGAATTCCCTGAACATTAGTAAACACAATTTAAGATTATATCCACTTGGTCGACTACAAACCCAAGTTAGGCCAATACAATTTAAGATGGTTAAGAGATATATTGAAAATACTTCAAACAGTTTTGTTTGATATTTCATTCTAGATATTTTGAGAGGCTTGAAAAACATGGAGACCTAGTTAGAAATAATGTAAGAACATTAAAACATAAAAACAAATAAATCTACAACAGAGATAAGTAAATCCAACATAAAACAGTAAAACACTATCAAAATAACCCTGACCCAATAATGACTTATCAAGTATTAACTATTATCAGTAAGCAATATGTTTATGACAGTTATAGACAATATATGTCCTTAGCCAAATATTTTTCCATAATCTTTTTTAATAGAAATAAAATTCTATTATAATATTAATAAGTTCTATTAATTAAAATGGCCAGTGATAGTTTTTGAAGCTTTATTACCATTATGACTCACCAAGAACACATGAAAATATCATGGCATACTTGATAAAATTTAAACATATCCGTATGGTATGACAATATTTCATTGAATACTATAATGTCACATTATGGTCATTGAGAATCATTTTGATGGAGAAATTCCTCTAATATTATAGTATGGTAATTCTAACCATTTCCACAATTATTATCCTTAATATCAATATTGGTTGTAGTGGTAGACAATGAAAGTATGCTAGAGAAGTTGAAATTGTTCAGTTAAATTTTCACTTTTAGAGAAAAATAAGAATCTTCACTCCAACTTTAGCTCTATCAATGGTGGTCAATTCTTTTTTTAGTAAAACAAAAAAAAAAATTGATCGTCAAAGTTATCATTACTATAATTTTGTTTGACACACAGTTTGTCAGACCATTTGGCTTTCAATATTTGATAGGATTAATTCAATTTAAAGTAAAGCAGTCATGGATCGTGGATAAAAGATTTCTTCATGCATTTTTATTGATTGAATTAGATGAGGAAAGCAAAACATTTCTAAAACCTTAAAACAAATTTATTACAAATTCGATTCTGAACAAAAAATGAGAAAGTATTCAACTAAAATTCAAATACAACTCCTTAGTTCAATCAGTCACTGCATATGTTGTAAACCTGATAAATTTTGATATATAACATGTGTTTCACCAGCTTTCCTAAACACAAGGAAGGTCTAATAACACTAGACAAAATGCTAATATTTTTGTAATAGATTAATTATAATTAGTCTTTATTGTTTATTGATGTAAAACATTTCTTGTAGGATATTTAAAACTAGATCTTTTTGTTCATAAAAATTATCTGAAACCAATCAACTTGTATACAAAGATTCTTAGTGGTATCAAACAAAATGTCTAAATAATCATATAGAAGCAAATAAGCCTATTTCTATAATTGATTTAATTTTATTAGACTGCATTTATATAGATTAGTGCTGGATGAATGTCTAGGGTTATATGTCATCTGTGGCTTCTGTAACTACAAAACTTCATTTGAAAATCTTTCTAAGCAACAGTAAAAATTCAATTTGTAAATATTGGCTGGATCTGTAAGTTACAGACTATTTTTAATAAATGTCAGCTCACAAGTTGTTTTTACTGAAAAATAAAAGTATTCCACAGACCATGCTCGGTAAACAAGTGATGCAAGTAAAAATGTCCTAATTTGATGTTCTCTGCTCTTCCAAACAATTCTGATGTGTTAATATTGTAAGAGACAAGTCAATGTGAAAAATATGAATGATAATATACTTACACGGCAGATGCATTTGCCATCATTGCAAATACCATGTCCTGAACAGTTCCAAGGGCAATATGCCATATTAGACATGAAGTTTGATATATGCCCATTAAACAAGAGTGGCCACTTTCTAGACATTTGATAAATAAATGAAGTAGTTTCCCTGATCATTATTTCACTTCATTTGTGGAAGATCCTTAAAAAAAAAAGAAAAAAAAAGTAAACATTTGTTTATATTTTCTTTTGTTTATTTTTTTTCTAAGAAGTCCAATTTTCTGTTTCATCTTTGAGATATTGATGAACTTTTTATGCATATTTATTTATATATTTCTTAATCAGTTTAATAATGAATTGGCCTTTTTCATTCTAAAAATTAAAAAAAAAAGATTTTTATTCATTTATACTTTCCATTTTTTTTTAAATGGTACAATACATAACCTCAATGAACACTTACATTTTAAAAGAGGAGGAAATTTTTTTATTCCATTGAAAAATAACTAATAATTGCTATTCTTGCAATTGTTAAACATTTTCTTTAATAAGTTTATGGAATGATCAAGAATAACCATAGTTATTCAAAATATTTCACCATTTCTCAATAAATATTGTTATTCATTGAAATCAAAGGTTTTCTTTTCTTTTAAGTACTAATAGAATCAAGTATTTTCATACAGATATCATGTTTTTATATAGGAATGATGCTAATTTACAATGTTTTCTTTAGTTTATTTAGAAAATTGTAATTTTAGAGGATTCAAAGTTTAATGAGTTCATTTGTAAATGATCCCAAAATACTTCAGTTTGAACCAGATTGATTATACATAAGCTGGTTTAAATTCAAAATTGGTACTAGAAATATTGTATTCAATAAAAATGTGTCCAATCCATTATCAAGCATTGTAAAGTTTAACAGCTTTTATATTCTATAGTCCTTAAAATTGGCTAAATAAAAAATCAAGTAAGAAATAAAATAACATTGAGGAATTTAGAACAATAAAAAATAGATGTATAAAATAAAAAAAAAACAAACCTAGAATTGATGAATTTAGTAAAACTTTTTTTAAATCACTAAAGTAAGAGACATGCTCTATGAAAAAACATTATATGCTGTAATTGAGATGTTTTTTATACAGTCAAAATTCAAAAAGTTATCCTGTGTCTGGCATTGAATGATAGCCATGAAATGTGAGTCCAATTATTAATAATTTTTGGGGGGAGGATGGGAAGTGGAGAGGTACTGGGAAAGGTAAAGCTGCTTGTAAAACATTATAAATCACAAGTTCATTTTAAT
Source organism: Xipholeptos notoides (assembly GCA_036873565.1). Lineage (NCBI taxonomy): Eukaryota > Metazoa > Mollusca > Cephalopoda > Idiosepiidae > Xipholeptos > Xipholeptos notoides. The sequence goes on along the minus strand of JAYKTE010166458.1, from coordinate 9,871 downwards.
CTGCTGTGATATTGTCAGACTGATTTTAATCTAAGACTAAACCAAAAAAAGTAATTAATGCATTAATGAGTTGACTATTTAAAAAAAGAAAAAAAAAGTATAGTTTTGTATATTTACCCCATAAAAATACAGCACTGATAATTTGGAGAACATTCTTCACTAGTAGAAAGTTACAGTAGAGTTCTCTCTGAAAGAAAAATGGATTTTACTTATACACTATTCATAAATGATGTTATACCACTATTATAACTATTTGTTTGTCAGGCTATTACTCTTTCATGAATTTTCATTGATTAAATAGGACAAAGGAGACAGAACAGACTCTTAGATCCTTAACATATATTCATTTCAAATCAAATTCTGAATAGAAAATGAACATATTTCAACTGAGAAACCGTCTTTAATGAATCAGCTATCACAAATGTTATAAACTTGGTATACAATTTTTAAATATATCATCTTTAAAAGTGTAAGGTCACTAATAAATTTCACAATATCTGTAGAACTTTAGAATAAATGAATTTCACATCAAAGATTAATTTATTCAGTATATTTTTAATGTAGTTTGGTAATAAAAAAAGGCTTTAAAATTTGGAAGGTGGTTGTGTTTTTTTCTAATGGTCTTAGAAATAAAAAAATCTATTTCACAACAGAAAAATTGGATTATCAAAACCCACAACAATTTAAACAATTTCAAAATCTATGATTTTGACATGATTTTGTATGATTAAGAACATGTAGATTTTAATGTAAATAATATTAGTTCAGCTAAACATTTTCAATATCTTTACAACTGTTCCCAATAACTTTCACAACATCTTTAAAACCTTAACATGAATTGGTTTTAAATATTTCAGTTCAGAATCAGACTAGAAGTAAATTTATCTTAAGGTTCTAAAGATGCTGTGAAAGTTATTAGTTAACATTGTTTTTATTTTGATTTTAACTTACTCTACCATACATACACGAGTCCAGATAGTCATTAATAACATATATCCCATAGTTTATCAAAATGTCTATAATAAAGCTTGATATATTGTATTTTTTAATTCAAATTTTTCATCTTATTTTCATTGTTATACATAAAATGTTTTGACAGGTGTGTACTGATCATCCCTTTTCAAGAGGTACTTGTTGACATCAGAAATCTTATTCTCAAGATCATTAACGTAATTGTCAACCAAATCCATTATCTTATCTTTTGGCATAGACTTTTATCATTCTGTAAGCTTTATTCTTAATTCCAAACAACTTCTTTTATTAAACTCCTAATTTAAAAGAAGTAAACAAAATAAAAAACTTAAAAAAATCATTTCTAGAATTGAGAACAAGTTTAACAAAGCTTTTTTTGCACTGATTTAGTTTGAATTATTAGAAAGTATTAGAAATAATTATGGCTGTGGAGAGTTTTTCAAGAGAAAAGAAATCATTAAAAAGTTTTTAATATATGCCATTTGTTGACTGGAATTTTGACAGGCCAATAAAATTTTAAATAACATTCCAAATGGCTGTCAAAATTTGTTATAAAGGGATAAAGATACTTAAAATTGTATTTAAAAAAAGATGTAAATAAACAATGAATAGAATTAATCAACCATTTTGTAATGCTAAAGAGAGAACGTGAGCATAGTTAGATTTACTATTCGGAATAAGTGGGTAGTGATAAGATGAAAGATAATTAACAAAATCAATTTATATTGTGGCATTTTTTTTTTTTAATGTTTCTCCACCCAAAATAGACTATGAGAGAACTGGTGAAATGTTGGTCTTCCTCCTCCTATTGTGATTGGATGGTTACTAGGGCTGTGACAATATTTTTTTTATTAAAGAATATTCTTGTTAATTCTGTCGTTATTAGTAAAAGCCATACAAATAACCAGAGAATTAAATGAAATGGTAAAAATCGCAAAATAGTCAAGTAACGACAAGAATATTCTTTAATAAAAGAATATTGTCGCAGCCCTAATGATTACCCTTAGTAGTGCAATTGAGAGAAAGAGAAATGGAATTCCTGGGATTGGTCAAATCAAATATTTGAACATGCAAAAAGCATCTGTGTGACGTCACATATTATTTCAAGGTCCCTTGAGTAAACATTATAAGAAGATGTATAAATAATTGATTTAATGGAGATAAACTATCTTCTGAGTTAAAATTAATTGCTACCATGATTCAATGAGCTTGTCCAGTTCAGTTGATATAGACTGTTGTCTATTAATTAAAAAGCCTTGGTGGATATACGGTTAGAAATTTCCAGGATCAACAGAAGAGTTTCCAAAAACTCAAAACCTTAGTTCTAGTAGCTAATGGTACTCAATGAACAATTAACAGGCTAGCCTCATCTTTAAGCGAAAATAGATAAAATATTTAATTCAAATAATTTTTTTTTAAAAATCAACCTTAAATATTATAGAACAGTAGAATTTGTTATAGTTTGGAGTTGCTACAATTACATTTCAACTATTATTTTTCAGTCTTCTTCAGGTATTGCTTGAACTCAAGAACCTTCAAGGCAAATTTAGGAACTTTCTCGCAATTGTAAAACTGATCCTTTATTCAACCTTTTGGTGTAGACTGTGAGTTATCAGGTCAATCAGTAAATGTTAAAGATCTTTAGCTATTTCTGCCTGCAGTCAGTATTTCACCTGTAATGAATGTTACTCACTACTTATAGAAACTAACACCTAAGACCATTAAACTTTGTGTAAGGTAAGGTAGACACAAATTAAGAGTCAAGATTCATTCTGGAAAAATTGCAGCAGATATTTGTGGTAATGGAAGGCATAAACTGAGAGATTCGGGTACAGAAAGAACAGGCAAACATCATTTTGTTGACAATGAAATCTTGCTAGGGTGAAGTGAAGAATCAAAGACTAAACGGACAGAAAGAAGGTTTAGTTTGGTTTGGTTTGCTTGGGTTTAACGACCTTTCAACCTTTTCACAGAAAGAAGGAATGATGCAAGTGAAGAAAGAGGACATGAGATTAAATGGAAACAAAGACTAGATCTATTCTTTTAATACCATACCGTAAGACTATTTCTGGTAACAAATGAATTGTGACCTCCATATAAATTTAAAGAGGTGGAATGACAGGTTTTCCGTTTTCCGATCTCCATTAAGAAAGAGGAAACTATCACTTATTATAAATAGAAATATTTGACCAATTTAAGTAATAATAAAAAACTATAGGATAGAAAATATCCATGTGGAGAAAACTTTAGTAGAATTAACTATTGATAATGTAATCATTTTTGTTTTGTATCCTCAATTCTCGACAACCTTTAATCTAAAACACAAACAGGCAGATAATTAATGAAGGAGCAGGCAGAATTATAATAGTGATAGTTGGTGATTGTTCACAGATTACATATTTAACTGAAGTACAAAAAACATGAGCATAAAAAGGTTAAATTTGTTAAAATTATTCCTAAAAGTAAAGGCTTTATATTATACATCTTATGTAAGATTGAGATGCTATCTCTGCCTGCTGCTGCTGCACACAAAAAACTATGTTGTTTCAATCTGTCTTCATGGTGTATACTCAAAATGTGTGAGTACATAAAATGTTTAGCAATTGAATTCCATTGATAATTTGAAAGATCGTCAATATAAAAATAAAAGTGATATAAATTTATCTAAAAAAAAAAAAATGAATCCTCCCTTTTAAATTACCTAACAATCAGTACTAGTGACTGCAGTCAGTGCACATTGAGTGCACTCACTCTGTGACTCGACTCACTCCACCACCCACTCAATACTCACTCACGGGGTTTCTTGCTCTAAGCCCTAACTTGAAACTTGCAGAAAATAAATGGGTTCGGTTTCAGGGTTAGGTTTCGGATTTAAGGGTATGGAAAATGGGTTCAATTTTCGTAAAATTTAGTTTTTAAATAAACTACCCAATTGAAAAAATTTGAGATTTTTTTGGCATTTATTTGCTACAAAATTTGAAAAGAAAACTCAATTACGGACCAAATGGCGAGGAGGACTCGATTTACTTAACTTTCTATGACAAAAAAAATAATGAGAGGAAGCCGAAACTACAGCAGTACAGGCAGGCAGGCAGCAACTGGCCTGGCAGCAGCTACTAAAAATCTTAAAATATTATATCAAATTTGTACGGTGTTCTTTTTTTGACGAAACGAACGCCACTGAATTTTAAAAAATAAAACGAAATGTTGAAAAAAAATACTTAAAATTTTTCTTAAACTTTGCAAAAAAGACAACGAAATGCCCAAATTCCCAATTAGAAGTAAAAAAGATAGTTTGAATTGAATACGAGGAGAACGTAAACAAAAAGAAACATGTGACACAAAATGTCACAAATAGAGCACAAGGTAGGGTAGAGTAGGGTAGGGTACCCAAAACACTTCAATATAGCATAGAGATGAATTTACAAAAAAAAAGTGTATTTAAAAAATAAGTAAGTACAAAGTAGTTATGAAAATAATTAACGTAGTAATTCTTTAAGAACTCATGACAAACGAACTGTTATATATTTTTTTGTGAAGTTATCTTAAATTGCTGGAAGTAGAGGCGAAAAAGAAAGCAATAATCACGAGAAAATAATTTGTACAAACCCTCAGCAACACGAAAATAAATCTTTATTTTTGATGAAAAAAAAGTTATGATTAAAAAATTGCATTCTTTTAAAAAAAAATTATCTTAGTTTTTACCGAAATCAAAAGATTTTGTGAATAATAACACCATCCACCCACCACCACCCGTGTCGGCCCGTGTCCCTGTCTCTTACAAAGGAGTTTCACTTTCAAAAACACTTCTGCTCTAAGCCTTAACACTTTAAAGACCAGTCTGGAATAGTGGCAATGAATGAGATGACAACGCAAAAAATTGTTCCTTTGCAAAATTTAACGTTCAGTCTGTTGAATGACGCAGTTGAAATAAAAGTTACATTTTTATTTTAGAAGAGTGCTTTTTAAAACTTTTTTATGTGGGGAACTTTTTCAAAACGAATTTAGGCTAAAAACAAATGTTTTTTTAGCATGCGAACAACAATTAAAGCGTCAGTGTTTTTTGTTTGTGTTTACTAGTGAAGTCTAAGTCACAAAAACATTTGTTTATTTAGGCTAAATTTTCGTTTAAAAATGGTTTTCAATACCAGAAAGTTCTGAAGAGGGGTCGTTAAAATAAATGTACTCAGTTAGGGAAACATGTGGATATGTAACTGAATTTTGAATTTATATTAAGAAAAAGAAAGCACTCCAAGTACTGTTGTTTGTGCATAAAAAATATTAAATGTAAAATATTTCTTTCCTGCCTAATTTATTTTTCTCAAAGTTTTGTTTCTTGAATTGCTTAGCTTGACTTATGGTTTCGGTTCTATCTTTCGACTCGTTAAACACGGTAAAACATCTTGTAAAATATTTTCTTTTAATGTCGACAGATTTTTTAACATGAAAGTTTGATATCTGTCTCTGGTTATTCGTTGTCGATTAGTTCCAGTGTATGAAAGAAATATTTTTGGGTGTTGTTTACACTTTAGCATGGATGCCATTATTCTAGACTTGTTCCCGTGCGTGGTCTAACCTCTGGCTGGATTGAATCTTTCGTGGCGGAAAGTAGAAGAAAATGTCATTTTAAAAAGTTTTGAATGTCGCACTGTTAAGTGTATCCACGGCCTCGGCCTAGTCTTGAACGAATACATTCTAAGGGCTTACTAAAGTTAAAAGGTTAGTTTCTTTTGAACAAAATTAAAAAGAAAAGAGGAATTATTTTTATACTGGCAGTCAGTCAGTGAGTGGTATCATTATTTAGCAAGCAACAAGCAAGCAAGAAGACGGTAAGGAGTAGGGACTTAAGGATCACTGCCACAATAATGCCTGTAGACATTTTAATAAAGTGTGTGGATTGTGGTACTGACGTGACTGACGTGACCACCAAAATAAATTTTAAAAAAACCCAGAATAAATGTGTCACCACGGGAATAAAAAAATATGAAATAAATTTTGTAAAATACTCACCCTAACAAAAGAAAGTTATTCCTTAAGTGAAAAGCAAACCGACTTATTCCTTTTTGTTTTGTTTTACTTGTTTATCCTCGTGGTATCTCTTACTTTTTTTCTTTTAATTGAATTCAACGCAGCTTAATTAAATCCTTCCGTACTTTGCACCGAGCAGAAATGTTTTTACCCCTCCTTTACTCCACCCACCACCACGACGGAAACTAAGATAATAAAAATGACCTAAAAATATTTTTCTACTTTATCTGTTCGTACGCTAAGCCTTGTGTGTTTATGAAATGATGTTTGGTTGTTCAAAATACATCTCCACAATATTGTTCAACAACGGGCTACGGCGAACGAAACGACGACCTTTCAAATTTTCGACACAAGGAAGTTATTTGGATGAGAAAAAGTGACATCATAAATTTATTCCATATTTTTAAACAGTAAACACTCCTTAAAAATGTCAGAAATTAGAACTTTTCTTCCTACGCATGTATAGTTTTCTCAATTTTTTGAATTGGCTACTACTCATTTCCCCAAACTCGTCTCGAGGCACTTATTTTCACTTGTTGGTATGGAAAATGTAATGTTCGTAATCAATTTTTCGGGATCTTCGAAATTATGCTTTTTGATAGTTTTTTTTAGGTTTTTTTTTTAATCCGGACTGTTACCAGATTCATTTTCATTGTCAATGCTGCTGCTGCTGCTCTTCGGAATCTTTTTTTTTAACCGAGGTCAGAAAAAATATTTCACAAACCTGACGGGGTTTGGACCCTAATCCCCTTCAAATTAAGCCTCCGCCTCTTGTGCTTGCACACACTTAGCCCACACCGATCCTTCCAATGTTGGAAACAGGAAACACCTCTGCTGGAAGGCTTCTTTTGGGATGGTGTTTCTCCGCCATCGCATTCATTCATTCCCCATTCTACTCTCGGGATCCTTTCAGTGGCGTTTTCAATTTTGGAATTTTACGAATTGTTTCACTTTCAGAATTGCCAAGTCTTTGGCAAAATTTGATGCAGCACTGTTGTTCCTCAACACGTTCAATAATCTTGAGAGAATAGGTAATCCTACTAACACGTTGTGTAGCACCTCATTCAGCAACCGAAAGCCAGTGACTGACACGCTGGAAGTTCACCCAAAACTTTACGCATGCACATGAAGGTGTCTTCCTTCACTGTCTAGAGTGGCACCGTGTTACCGTCTCTATTTCGCATGGGAAAAAATAAAGGTCAGATACTTAAACGGGGTGGTATACCTTTGTTTTTTTGTTTTTTGACCTTCTTCAGGTAATCAAACTCGGGAACCTATTGTCATGTCAGGCAGGGTAAGCGTCACAGAACTTCGAACTTGAATTTTTTAAGGCTTTACCTCAATCCATAAAGATAGAGAATGAAACGATCTCATTTAGTGTGATGATGACTGGGTTTAAGTGTTAATTTTGTTGGAATTGAAACTAGAATTGGAATTTTTTTTACACTAAAGTTTTGCTTTATGAAAGAATGGAATTAACTTCCCATGTAAGAGAGTCCAGATTCATTCTTTCTTGATGATAGGTTTTGGATTTTAGTTTTTAAGAGGTATGATATTTACTTGGTCGAGAACCAATCCAAGTTCGGCAGGAGGCCATTTTTATGTGCTCATCATTGTAATCAGTGTTACCCTCATCTAGATGAGTTACTCTCCGAGTTAAGGAGCCCCATCTGCCTGAGACAGCTGAAAGTGGTTTTCACTGGGATTTGAACTCGTGTACTACGTATTCAAAGACCAAGCTTTTACCACTGCTCCAACCTAGCTGCCTGCAGTTTTTAACAGGTATATCAACTTTTCTGTGCTGAGAATAACCATTTGTGACAAACGTTGAAGGTTTTTCCATTTTTATCAAAATTAATTTCATATTCAAGCTTCTAAATATACCATTCTTGGTAATAAGCGGAGACACGGAGACACATCATAGGCGAGAAACTCACCGTCACCAAAGACCGTCGTTGACTCCGTGTCTACACTTACACACGCTCTATCACTGATATTGAGCGGTTGGAGCACTTTAATTATAAATGTAGGGAAATTTTCTCTATAGATTGATACACACGTGTGTGTGTATATAGAGATATATAGATAGGGAAAATGTAAAATAAATTCCGACATGCGCAAGAAAAATACGGAAATAATCATTAAATTAGGCCGACAGTAACGTTTCGGTTTATTAAAACCACCATCAGGGCTTAATGATGTTTATCCACATTCAAAATCTCACAAGTAAACATATTTAAAAACTTGCTATCCATTTTGTGAAATTTTGGATGTGGTTGAATTCCATCCCTAGTGATGGTTTAAAACCGACGGTTGTAGAGAGCCCCAGAGCGCCTTTATTTAGCAATAATTCTTATTCTGTTGGTTTTTTTTTATAAATTTATTTTTGCTGCATGGGTAAAATAGAGATTTATGTTATGTACACTCCTTGTTCCTTTAAAGAATAGTGGGGTATAACTAAAACCAGCAAAGTAGATAGCAAATTTTGTTAAATTTAAGGTAGGTTGGTTGCTAACCCAAATCTAGCTATCAACTCAACCATCCTAATCTTACGATTAGAATCAACGTTATCATTAGTGTATGTTGATAAATAAGCCCAGTTGTTGTCACGAGTTAAAATTTCAACGTTCATTAGTTTTTCTGTTTGGCACAAGTTCACTTGGAGGATTACGCAAGATAACATGGGTTGATTAATTTTAGCAAAAATCGCGTACATAACGATTCTCTTTCTGGACAGCTTAATAACGAGGGAAGAGTTTGTCACCATTTTGGCTGTAAGGACCGTACTTAGGGCCCCCGCAATTGTGGGAGGGGCGCACAGTACAGTTAAGTTCTCTAGGGCCGCAAAGGCAAAATAGCTTCGCAGAGATTTATTGTAATGAAAAAAAATTAACAAAATAATGTTGAGATTAACTGGGACATTATGATAGAAATATCAGTGATACCTTGAGATACGAATTTAATTCGTTTGTTTACTGCCGTCGTATCTAAAAAAATCGTATCTTAAAGCAATTATTCTTATTTAAATTAAAAGAAACCGAATTAATCCATTCCAAGGGTAAGAGATTTACCCAAAATATCCTAAAATTATACATAAAATTACATTAAAAATCATATACCGTATATAGTAATTATAGAGTAAAAACACCCATATGTATATATTACAATAATAAATGTTTATAAAAACCATGACAATTGAGGTTGTACTAAATGTACTAGTAACCACCACCCACTAAGAGCGAGAACGCTAATAGCGAACAGGATGCACGTGGGTAGGGAGAGAAGCTACCACGCACACACGAGACTAGAAAGGCCAAGATAAACGCAAATTAGTCATTTTAGAACGGACTCACTCACTACTCTCTGGCATATCGCGATTTTTTATTTTTTTAAAACGTTGATCGCCGTATCTCGTATTATTCGTCGTATCTTAAGACGTAAAACTAGCAAAAATTTTCGTCGCATTTCACAAAAAATCGTATGCTGGGGCATTCGTATCTCAAGTTCTCACTCACTGTCTCTGTGTGTCTATTAACCTGTCTTTCGGTGTCCATTTCTTTCTCTCTCTACATATATGGTGGACTCATCTGTAGATTTCAAAGTATGAATAGACAACTTACTATGCCTTTTCCTAGTTTGATGTTTCATGCTTACACTTACTGAAACGTAAGGGGCATTCGCGTCCTGCAAGAGACTTGCAAAAAAACCTACAATGAGTGCAAACATGGAGATTTTGGTTAGGTTTAGCTGCGATACTAGCCGATCCTTTAATTATATATATATCGGCCAGATAACGTAGAGGGTAGGGACCAGCGCTGTCACCCAAGATGGTGCGGTTTCGATCCTTGCTAAAGGAAGGCTGGTTTGCACA
>JAYKTE010166457.1:0-32012 GCA_036873565.1 Xipholeptos notoides | reverse complement strand
ATCAAAAATGATTGTTCTCTGCATTAAATGACCTAAAAGGGTTGATATGGATTAAATAGTGCATATTGTGTCATTCAAAAAACTAAGTGTGGACAAAAAATAACGTTAATCAAAAATTATTGTTCTCTGCATTAAATGATCTAAAAAGGTTGATATGCCATAAAACAACAAACAAACAAATGTCTGGCGTTTTGCTGCTCTCGTGGATATGATATGAATTGTGAAAATATCTCCAAATTTTCTTATGTTACTTAGCTTTTTGTATTACTGCATAATTTTTTTTATTAATATTTATTTGCCTAAAATATTTTATTATTCATTTTCTGGAAAATAAAAACCTATTTATGTATTTTTACACAGTTTTAATATTTTTCAGATAAATAATAAAAGAAATCAGCCTGTTAGAAATGTGACATATGGGAGCATATTTATTAGTAGTTTGTGGGCTGATTCACCTACTTTTATGATATAAATACAAGGCTAGGTAGAGACTAAAGGAAGTAGACAGCCTTTTCTTGATGTTGTCATACCACCACTTCAAGCGAACAGATAGTCTCTAACCCTTGTGCATTGACTGGCATGGGTAGTTTTAAAGATGACACCGTTACATCATCTATCACGTGATTAAAATTTCAATTGATTGCACAACAAATTTGAATTGCTTGCACATGTTTACTACGATGACAAAAGTTTTTTTCAATAACTTTTTTTTTTTTTCAATAGTTCTTTTTAAATGTTTTTATTTACATTTGAAATCAAGGTGTTTTTATGGCCACCCAGTATATTTGTAGTTTTAGGGTATGGCCACCCTGTATTTATGTACCAATATTTCAAGTGATTAAAAATGATTATTATGGGAAAAATAAAAAACAACCATGCCTTACAGTTACTATTTGGGTTATGATGTAAATTTTACACTTTTAAAGAAACCTGCTGTGGATTGCTTTTTTTTTTTTTAATTGTTTGGCAAGGGAAATAACTCCCCTTTTTAGAAAAAAAGGGCAATAATAATAGTAGCAGAACCTGTGGAAATTTCACAGTAGTTTAAAATACTAAAATATCTTTTTAAAGAATTAAAAAATATCCTACTGTCTTCTCGCAAGATGGCTCTTTTTTTTTTATTATTATAAAATAGACAATCTGAAACTGTAAATATTTATTTTTTATTTTTAAAAGATAAAGTGACTTTAAAGGTTAGTAAGGTTGTTGCTTTTGATGTAAGCATGACACACAAAATAACATATACGCTATCATATTAATATATAGATAATGGAATGCTTTATTGTTTTGCTTTGACCTTTTTATGTAAATAGCCACACATTTAGACTTTTACACAAATACTTGTTAATGCAAAGAGAAAAAAATGAAATTTATTGTCACTATTTTCTGAAATGTATCTTTCTCTCACACGTTTGTTGGCAGATTTGCCGTTTAGTTGATCCAATACTCTCAAACCCTTCATCAAGTATAAAGAACTAAAGAGGGTAATAATCACTGTTATATCACTGAATGGAAACAGTAGTTAACAGAAGCAGAATCTTTTCCCAAGCAAATAATATAAGTTAGGAGTTTTAGATAAAATAATTTTTTATTTTAAAACCTTTTATATAATAATTTAATTTCTAATTTCTTTTATATAATATATATAATAATAATTTATATAATAATGATAATTTATTTTATTTTAAAACCTTTTCACAAATAAATAATATAAGTTAAGATTATATTTATTTAGGAATTCATTGAAATGAGGCTTCATAATTTACTAATGATTTTTATTAGCGGACTGTTCCCAGTTTTATAGGTGTTCTTACACTACATTTCGCCCAACTCGTCCTCTGGCCTCCATCGTTATGGACAGCAGTGATTACTGGGATGCGGTTACAAGAACAAGAGTTCCTATCCGAGGTCGCGGTTAACCACCTGACGAAGGCCAGAGCACGAGTTGGCTAAAACTTAGTGTAGGAACACTGATAAAGGTGAGGACAACCGTCCGCTAATAAAAACTATTAGTATATAAGTTAAGAGTTTAAATAAAAATAAATTATTTTATTTTAAACGTAAAACTTTTTCATAATTGTGCCTTCTTAGAATAATAAATGTATAAGAAAGAAACTAATAGTCACCATGTCGACACTCAACAAGTTTTAAAAAATCAGAGGGGAAAAACATAGGAAAGACTTATGGATGATTTTTTTTTTTCCAAACTACCAAATAGTTTTGAACAAATAACTAATGGTTTTTCGGAATCATTTCATTATTCAGACAAGTTTCATTAAAAAAGAATTTTAATTTTCCTTTTCAATATTTTTAATTCGATTTTTTTCTTGTTCTCTAACAGCTACTAAATCTCTTGTTAGAGAACAAGAAAAAATCGAATTAAAATTCTTTTTAATGAAACTTGTCTATATATATATATATATATATATTAGTGATGGGATGATTCCTTAGAATCGTTAATTGTGTATTTTGGGAGGAATTAGAATCACATCGTTATCTAATTACCTTACGCTTCTTTCATTACGATTTTCTTGAATTTTTAAGTTAATCGGAATCCTTAATCAACATTTTCCTGGAATCCGAATTGGTATCGGAATCGAACAAAATTTAGGAATCGTCCCAACACTTATATATATATATATATATATATATATATATGTAATGTTTATATATAATCATCCATTTTAGTGTAAAGATTGTTTTTTGTTTTTTCCAGATGTCTTCTGTCCTGTGCAGCTTGGGCTTGATATTGCCTTCTTGACCTAACAAAGTCCTTCGATACCAGATGGGTAGTTTTTTAACAACTGAAAAGGAAGAAAGAAAGACAACTTGAACCGCTGAGAAGCAGAACAATGATTCTCCTCTTCCGAACATGTTCGTTTTGTTTGGTGTCCTCCTGCACATAAGACATGCTCTTTCAAGGCCTGGAGCCCTCCTCCATCGGTGTTGACAGAGGTGAGGGGGGGGGCTAATCAAGATCAAAATCTCATTCGGAAACCTCAATGATCGTTGGTGTGTGAATCCACAAAGGGTCAAAGAAATCAGCAACAAAGTTTTCCTCACTTGACACACAAAATGGTTTTCATTTCTAATCGTTTCACTCGAAAAACCGTGACGGCTTAATTCGTTCCGTCTCAGACAACCAACAATCTTTTGTTGCAGTAACTGACTTGACACGCTTTACTACAGCTCCATTTTCGACTGAGACTTGAACTTGTGTAATACGATACCAGAATCCAACCTCTGAGGCATTCAAAGTAACGAACCAACAAGTGCCAAAAATAAAAGTAAACAACAGGACGTGCTGTGTTTGGCTGAAAATCTTTGTCCCATGCACAGGCACTTGCCAGGTAGCTTAAGGCATATGATTTGTGAGTGTTGTGGCGCTTCTTAGATTGTACTCCCAAGTCTGTACATTAGTCGATTTTTCAGGCATGTTTCAGTCTCAAATAAACCAGTACTTCCACGTGGTAGAGGCTTTTAGGAATACAGTGGTATTCATAACTCGTTTTTGGCCACTGTGGTGCTTGTTATTCTCAATGCCTCGAGATATAACTTTCAACAACTTTCTTTCTGTGATGTCTTCTTTAGATACTTCACCATTTAGAAAGAATTGAATCTCCAGTCATGCCGACTCCACTCCACTTCTCTTCATATCATATCCTAATTCAGAATTAGGATGCCCCAGCCTTGCTTATTTAGACAAAAACAATCATAATCCTTGTTCTACTAACATTATTGAATTTATATTTGATTGCTTTTTTTCTTGGTCTGGGGCAATTGAACTTTGTAACTTGGAAAGGAGTGAATCTCTACATTCCTTCCAGCTACAGATTAAATAACACATATTGTGTTATTAAAAAAAAAACTGGACAAAAAAAATGTTTATCAAAAATAATTGTTCTCAGCATTAAATGACCTGAAAACAAAATATTCAAATTTTACAAAGAATACAGAAATGCAATGGAAGTGATTTTTCCTTTAATTTTGGCATTTTTTTTTTTAATTACTGATTAATTAAAATGTCATGCCATGTTATTTTTAAGTTAATGGAAATTTCATTTTATTGCAATTTAAACTGAAATCACCAAAAAATCTTTATTGCTTTAACTTTCAATTTTATATCTTTCCATTAACTCTTTGGACCCTGACTTAGGAAAATGATCAACTAGCCAACCAGAGGACCATGGAGAGCTGAAATATAGGCTGTCATTTTTATGTCTTAGGTCACCAGGGTCCAAAAGGTTAACAAACATCTTTTTTAAATTGTATTTTTGATAATAAAATATTGAAAAAAAAAAAAAAAATTATTTTTTATTTAAACGTAATTTTTACTCTAGAAGTGGAAAAATAATGACCAAAACAAGATTTAAAAAAAACACAAAAATCAAAGACTTTGTATTTCAGTGCACTTTTATTATTTTTTTTTCTTTCAAAGGATGAACATGCATTTGAAAAAATGGACTTGTATTACAAACATTATACATGTCACAGCTGAGAATTAATTTTAAGTTAAAACTCACACCATTTGAACTAACATTTATTTTTTTTGCCCTTACATTTTGATGCAGAATGATGAAATGATATATTCCTGTCCTGATCAAGTATCGTGTAACAAAACCATGATGACTTGAAAGAAAAGGTTTAGGGTAAGTATCTGTCACAATGTCTTCTAGTTCTAGCTACTCCATCTTTGTTGTACCACCAAATGGTAACTTAGCTATACAGTAGCTCCATTTTTCTAACATTAGATAGTGAGATGGATACTTTATCCTGGATAAATCAAGAATCTTCTACATCACCTGGCCTAGCTGAGCAGGTATTCCATGATTCTATGACAACGATCAGAGTGAAGGAACACTTCTCTTCATGTAAGGCTGCTTACTATATTTAAAAAAAAAATCTACTGTTTTTGATAATAATTAAGAGACAAAAAACACTCCATTTAAGCAAGTTAATTAGGAGACTGGATAAATGATTAGCCCTACTACCAGTAGACCCAGAATATTGAGTTTTTTTTTTCTTTGGGGAGGGGGGAGAAAAAAAAATTGTGACCATTTTACAGGGCAGGCCATCAAATAGGAGATAAATGTACTGCATAATAATAATAAACAACACTAATGAGCCAACCTACATCTTTGATATTCAGCTGATAGAGAAGTACCTTTCCAAAGGATGTTCCTAAAATCCCACCAAACTAGCCCTGGAAAGTCTCACTTCTTACCTAACTGAACCAACAGCTGCTAAAGTCCCAACTAATGGCAGAAAGTTATATATATAGATAGATAGATGTCACACAGTAGTACATAGTCACCAATATCTTTATTAATATGTATATATAGATGGATATAGATAATAGACTGAATACAGATTTTAAAATATTACATATGTATCCTATACTGATTTACAACAAAGTGTTAAATGTATGCATGTATATAAATGTGTATATACATATATATATATATATATATTAATATACACACACACATTTTTTTAACCTTACCATTAAGACTGGTTTTGCAATCAGTGTTTAAACACAACAACTACTAATGTGTAAATAGAAGTGCAGTCTTCTAATTCATTTTAGTTACAATAAACAACATCAATTTTTTGGGGGTTTTTTTTGTAATTTATTTTTACAGCTCAACTGGAACCTGCTCCAAGAAGGAGGATAAGCTTACCTTTTTTTTTTGTCTAAGCTGGTGGCCAAACACAATAAACCTGACTTCAATCACTGAATAAAACTTCGAAATTATACACTTCTTTTCATAGCCGATAAAATGTTTACTACCAAATATCTGGATGTCTGTCGTACATATATATTTTTTTATTTATTTTTTTTTAAATATTTTTTGCTGAGCACTTGGAACGTAGTTTGTGGGATTGCTGGGGATTTGGGGTATTTAAAAAAAAAAAAAAGTCTATATGATTATATATTTTTTTGGGGTAATTCTTTGATTTAAGAATTAAGATTTTTTTTAAGCATAAGAGGCATAATGCCTTTTTGATCTAAGTTTCAATTTTTTTTTTTTTTTAATTACGGTTCCCATTATTTTGACAAATCCCCACTTTTTAAATTAAAAAATAATCAATAATCTAAATTATGAGAAAGAAATTCGCCCCATCTTCCTAACAAACTCACTGCCTTCTCTATAAAGCGAACTAATTTCACAGGATTTACGATTATTTCTGCCTAATTGCAGCACAAAGTTAATCAAAATCTACAAACTCTAGAAACATAGCTTCATACCTGACAAACAAACTTCTACAGCTTTTAATATTTTTGGGGAGTTTTTTTTTTTTTGGTTTCTTTCTTTTTTCCAATTTCATTTCATATTTTTGTCTGGCAGTTATCCTTAAGATCTTTTTTTGCTTTTTTTAATGTTTGTAATCTTCCTTCTTTTTGCATAGAAAGGAAAAAAAGCATTTAATGTTTAAATTTGTTTAATTACGAATCTTGCCAACAAGATTTAATGGATTAAAAAAAAAAAAAATTTAATAATTTTTGGCTCTGGGTTCTTTTGTCTGTATCTCCCTCCTATGTTCCAGATACACACAAGAAAATCTTAATCAAAATTTAGCCAAAATCCCTTTTTAAAAAGGGGTGAAAAAAAATGGTAAAAAAAAGTTCTCTCGTTAGGCTAAGGAGTTTGTATATTGATTTTGGTAATAAAAAACAAAAAACAAACGTGAATCTGGAAGCTACAGCTTAATATAATAATAATGCCCAGGATGTTAACTAACAACTAAGTCTACAAGAATCAAGAAAAGATTGTCTGGAGCTGATTAAAATAAACTCAACCTTTATTTTTTTTTTGCTTTGCTTTCTTTCTTTATTCCTCTTCCTCCAATTTATTATTATTATAATGATGAGATTTTTTTTTTGTCTTGTCTTCTTTTTAAATCTTTTAAAATAGCCGAGTGCAAAAACCTGCTGAAATTCCTGGACAGTTTAGGCAAACCATATCTACAGCAACTTGTGTAAAGTTAAATTAAAAAAACTGACCACTATCTTCTAGATCTTTTCATAGCCAATGATTTTTTGTGAGGGAAGGAGAAATACATTTTCTGCAACAACCAAGTACCATGATTAATCTACCAAAGATTATTATTAGCCTTATTTTAAAGGGTTTTTTTTTTAATTTTTTCTTCAATTATTTTTTGGGGGGAGGGCCGCGAGGGACATTTGGGGATGGGGGGGGGGCAAAGGGAATTGAGGAAGCAGTTTTGGGTTTTTTTTTATATTTCTTCCGGTCTTCAGGTGATGATTTTTACAGATACTTTAATACTTTTCATCTTGCTTCTTAAACCTGAGATTTTTTTTAAAATTATTTTTTTTGGTTAAGATTTCTTTAATTTCTAAGACCAGACGTGGTTTTTTTTTCCCTAGAAAATCTTTTAAAAAACGAATTTAAATATTTAATATATATTTGTTTTTAACACAGAAAAAAACCTGCACGAGTTTCTCTTGGAGAGAATTTTTTTCTAGAAATTTGATAAATGGTCGAATTATTAGCAAATAATTTTTAAGAAAAAAAAAAAAATTTGAAGCGATATACAAGAGACTTTCGTTATTTTTGCATCGAGTTTTTTTTTTTTTTGCCTTGATTGTCTTGAAAAGGAGAAATAAAAATCTGCTAAATAGATTTAGCAGATTTTTAGGTTTAAAGATTATAATTTTAAAATCTAGGAAAAGCTTCCGTATTTTAAAAAGAAAATAGCTGTCATCGTTATTTAACCTCCATTTTATTTTAAATACTTATTAAGAGAAAGAAAGAAAACCGATTCATGCTGACATTACAGAATTTACTTTAGACGCCATATTGAATATTTATTTAACAGGCTATCGCTAAAAAAATAAGTAATTCCCATATTATTTCAAAGGGAACAAAGTTTGTTTTAAATTACAAAATGTGATGCTATTTTAATTCTAAAATGTGTTTTTATTAGTCTAAATACTTTGAAATAAATCCGCCATTTTTCTAAATTTTAAACAAAGAAACGTTGAGTGAGACTCTCATGGCAAAGGTAAATAGATTTATATAGTGCGGAGGAGGAGGACGAACAGCTAATTACATATGCACACGTCATCAGAAACTGGCCAATGAGAAGCGGCCGTTTTTTGTCTGAGGCGGAGGCGTTATTTAAGCCCGATTTCCATATTGAAGAAATTTTTTTTTAAAAAGAAAAAGAACAAAGACAATAAATGAAAATATTGGGGTAAAAAAAATAATTAAAAATCATTAATAAAATGAATTATTAATTGCAATTAAAAGAAAAGGTTAATATAAAAAATAGATTAAACTTTTTTTTGTAATCCTTTTCTTTCACAAAATTATTTCCCCCAAAACAACATGGCGTCCTTCTTCTTACTTCAAGAAAAGTCAAGGTCATAATCAAATCCAATACTTGAAACTCGATGAAAAATATTTAAATATAAAAAATTACGTTCTGTAAAAAAAAAAAAAATTTGGAGGAGAAATTTTTGGAGTTTCCATTCAAGATCTGCCTGTATGGAAATTAATACAAGCAGAAAAAAATTTAGATAAGAATAAAAAAGTCATAACATAAAAAGAGTAAAGAAAAGATCCAGTCTCCTTCTCTGGTTATTGTAAAGTTTTTAAATCTAATAATTAAAAACTACTTCAAATTTTATTTACCTTTTCTAATGGATTTTTTTTAATTATCTCTCCCTAAGGGAGAATTAATTAAAGCGATCTTTTAAGAATTTTACCTTTTTATTTTGGAATTTTTTTTGTTTTTAATCTAGACTTAACTAAAATATGCTTTTTAAGAAAAAAAAAATTTAACTAGTGATGAATGAACTATTTTGGGGCAGTGTCTCCCTGCTGCGATTATATATATGTATATATATCCATATAGATAATATGTATCTATATAGATATATATTATTTTTTTGTTTGTTTTTTGGGTTTTTTTGCATTTTTTAAAAAGATTTTTTTGGATATTTTTTTTGATAAAATCTCAGGCCCTCACAAAGGCCCAAACTGTACATTGGTCTGTTTTTTTTTTGTTTTTTTTTTAATTTTTTGGTTTTTATAAGAAAAAAAAATGGGGAAATAAAATTAAAAATTGAGGAAAGGGGGAAAAATTTGAAGAGAAAAAAAATAGTAATAAATGTAAAGAATTAAAAAAAAAATTTAAATAAAATAGAATTAAAAAAAAATGAGGTGGTATTTTTTTGTGGGATTGGGGGTTAACACAAAACAGGCCTTACTTAGCCAGGGTAACATCTTCCAGACGTTTTTCATACATAAATGCAACCTTTCAGCTGGCACCCACTTTTTGAATTTTTGGCTTTGATTACATTTTAGAACAAATGTATTAAGGAGGACGGATCAAAGCATTATGAAAATGTCCCAAGATTATATTAAGGAAGACATCACCTGCTAAAAGGCCTGGACTGATGAGATAGTTGCCTTCTGTCGTTATAGGGTTCAATTTTTTTGGTTAATTTTTTTCTTTTTTTCCAACAAAATTTTTCTTTTCTTTTTTTTCCAGTAAGTTCATTACATCAGCTCAAGTTTCCTTTGGTTTTTTCTTGTCTTTATTTTTTTTTTTTTTTTTTGGACATTTATAATTTTTTTTTTGTTTTGCTTTTATTTTATTTTTTGTTAAATTTTTTTATCTTTTTCTATTTTTTTTTTTATTTTTAAAATTTAAAATTTTTTTTTAACATCAATTTTTTTCTTTTTTTAATGGTTTGCTACAAAATGGCAGCTGATTTAAAAAAATGTCAGGCCTCAATTTTTTCATCAAGTGAGGTTTTGTTTTTTTCTTTGTTTTGTTTAAAGCAGTTCTAAAAAAAAAATTTTTTTTAAAATGGAATCCCTGCAAGTTGATATTTCCTAAGATCCATACAGTGATGGCAACTTCAGGGTGGAACTCTAGTGGGGAGCCGTTCGTTCCGCAGTGCTGTCGGTATATGATAGTTAGACACATGCCCGCTTTTGCCAACTACCACAGACATACAAGTTTCGGTAGGCCATCCTCTCTGGAAGCGACCACGTATCCAGCTAAACAAGAGTTAGACAGTTTTATTAAGCGTAAATAAATATATTTCAGCAATAATAACCTTTACAAGAGTTAAGAACATTCTTCTGAAAAGAAGGTTTTGGTTTTAATCAACTTTATTATTCCTGTCTAAAGCAAATTTGTGGTTTTCAATTGAATATCAAATGGTTTTAAATAAGAAAACAACCTGTCATATTTTAATTTTTTAAATAGTCTAGAACAAGATTTTCCAAAATGTAGTCGCTGCGTTATGGCGAGGGGTCTATCAGTTCATTCTTGAAGCCAAAGGGAGCCCTAGCCTGAAAAAAGTTTGGGAAACCCTGGTCATGATTTGCCAGGAGGTAAAATTTATAAAATTGAAAAAGGTAAAATAGTCTTTTTTGGTAGGGATATATTGGCCTTTTGGGGGTCCAAAGGGTTAACATTAATATCCCAATAAAAAAAAAAAAATTATTTCAATTTAATAAGCTTTCATTTTAACTAACTAAAAATGTAAGGATTATTTTTCAGAATGTTTGAGATGAGGTATGATAATTCTACAAGTATTATTTAGACTAGTGTCCACATCCTTATTCTATCTCACTACTGTTCAACCGGTCTTCCCAGGTGACCTAAATTGACTCACTGTTTATGAATATCTTTTTTGAAATTTAGTATTAGTTTTTATTTTTATGGACAGTTTTTGTTGCGAGACGTTTCTTTTTTAGTTAGCCCCTCACATGCTCTAATGTGGGTTTATGTTTTTGCATATTTCTATTTCTAGCAGGTTTTCCAATTTACAGGTTTTTAATACAAGGTCAGAATATCCCATCTTAAAATAGCCAATTGAAACATTTAACATCTAGAAGACTAATCAACCATTTCATGGGCAACGAGGTTGGTGCAGTGGAAAAAGCTTGGTCTCTGGAATCGTAGTACAAGAGTTCAAATCCCAGTAAAAAAAAAATTCACTTTCAGCTGTCTCGGGCAGATGAAGCTCATTAACTTGGGAGAGCAACTCATCCAGGTGAAGGGCAAAACTGATTACAAAAGCCCGGGGTTATGAGCACATAAAAATGTCCTTGCCTAACTTCGGTTGGTGCTTGACCAAGTAAATATATCAACTATTTCAGATCATTTAATTCTGAGAACAATCATTTTTAGGAAACGTTTTTGCCCACACGTAATTTTTAAAATAACAGTATGTATTATTTAATCCATACCTGAAGGGAATGTGGAATTCATACTTTTCCCAAGGGCATCAGTCCTAATGTGAACGAAAAGGTAATGACAGATTCAAACTCACATACTACGATTCCCAAGTCCAACAACCTAAATTTACCCCCCCCACCAAATGGACCTCTCACTTATACAAAGTGGTTTAAGGCCCAAATTTGTGTATGTGGCCGGTTATACATAGATGAACTAATCCCAATTGTTGAAACATTAAGCTTTCAAGAAACACTAATTCTTAATAGAAAAAACAAAATTAAAATTTTCAATGAAATAATCGACAAGCAGCAAAGGTGGTTGTAACTTCCTTCTCTTTTATTCATGTGTAAACGACATTACAAAAAAAAAAAAAAAATACATAAAACTATGGATGGAAAAAATAAAATAGTTATCGGCTTTTTGTACAAAAATTAAATCTGCAGTCGTCAGGCTTTATTTTTTGTTTAATATTCTTCACATTCAAACCAGGTGCACAGATTAGAAAATCAAGCGATTTTCTAGAGCCACGATTTCTTTTTTATTTTATTTTTTTACACAAATATGGTCATGTAGATTTTTTTATGTCGAAGTTTTACAAACTTTAATTTCTATTAAAATCCAACTAATTAAAACGTTTTAAATATTCAAAGCTACAAGTCCAAACTTGAAAAATTAAACTGAGAAAGAATTGGTTTGGTTGTTTAACGACCTATCAACCATTTGTGGTTATTAAAAAAGTTACAGATTTTGTGGAGAGGTTGTTTTATTTTTGGATTATTTTGTTGTGGGATTTTTGGTCTTGATAAGTGTGTTGGTTGTCTGAAGTATTTTTGTATAAGGCGATTGGTAGTATGATGTCAGTGGAGGAGATTTGTGTTGATTGTTATGCTTTTTGGTTCGGAGGTTCTTAAATAGTGTTGTGGTTTTAATAGCCAGAGAAAGGAGGTAAATGGGGAAGAGAGTGTGGGCATCTGGATTGAAGTAAAAGCAGCAGAGAGATTTATATAGAGTCCATGCCTGCCATAAGCACAACAAGTTGAACAACAAAGGTAAGGCTATCATCTACTTCAGATCTGACCAAGCTTCCAGAATAGTTTAATTGTCACTGGTGCCATAATGCCAGATTCCACGAAGGAAGAAAGAAAGTTTTCTAATCTTAGGAGGCCAAAACTTCAGAGCAAACCTAAGTCTATAGCAAAGCAAGCTGCCAGGATTTATCAGTCAATACTGCCATCGGTCCCGGTTGCCTTAAACTGCACACAAAAATATTGCCTAGATTGATTGAACAAAAAGTAGGAAAGGAAATTAGTGCATTAAGTTAAATAAATAAAAATAGGAAGGGGGAAAAAAAAAAAAAAAATTAACATTAACATAAAAGGGAAACAACTGCCAAACTTAAATACTAGCTACCCAAATAAAAAATACTGGCTTAAGTTCACACTAAAACCTATTTTTTAATCTTGAGTAACATAGCATGTACATTCACGTCACTGGGTGTGTGTGGTCAAATTGTTTAATCCATTACCATAATAGTATATACCAAAACTTGCACTTTTACATGTCATATAAAGCAGAAT
This sequence comes from Xipholeptos notoides, assembly GCA_036873565.1. Taxonomy (NCBI): domain Eukaryota; kingdom Metazoa; phylum Mollusca; class Cephalopoda; family Idiosepiidae; genus Xipholeptos; species Xipholeptos notoides. The sequence goes on along the minus strand of JAYKTE010166457.1, from coordinate 19,209 downwards.
TTAAGATCAAGCTACCTGTAATATTAATCCGCCATAATACTATAAAATATGTCAATAGTAGTCATTAAAAATGCTTAAACTTGACAAATGTAAAAAAGAATTTCAGAATTTCATTGAAATATTAAACAAGTTATTCAAGCCAAAAATTCTTAAAATAATTTTCTTAAAAAAAAAAAAAAACCATTGCAATTTTTTCCTAACATTCTAATATAAAAGTATAGATTTCATAAATTTGAATGTTTTAAGTATAACAGGTACGTGCATGTGATATTGTTCTTATGTATTCCAGCTTTTAGTTTCATGATTTGGCTTTAACAGCCTAATGAGTTAATGATAGAAAAATTTTCCTTGGATTTGAATTATTGAGTATTTTTTGTGGTTATTAGTTTCTATGAGGAATCGGTATATTTTAGGAGTTTGTTTCTATGAAGATATTTTTTTAAAGTTTATTAAAGTAATTATGTTTTATTTTGCTTAAAGGTTTTGCATTTTCTGTCAAAGTGTTTGATTGTGATCTGGGTTCTGCAGTTGCATTTTGAATGTCTTTTTTAATAAATAGCAATCTGTTAAGTTTGTGTAATTCCAGCTTCTCCTGCCCATTTGATAATTTGTTTTTTTCTTTTTCTATGTAAATCTTATTTTACTTTAATTCTAGTCTTTTCAAAACATTCTTTAACCACTTGCGATCGGATGACATATACATACGCACATGTAAACCTTTACCAAAAAGATAGGACATATATGTACGCATTTTTAGTCTTGCCAAAATGACTGATGTTTATAAATGCATCTGGCAGAAAAAAAAAGAATGTTGTACACCAAGCGTTTAACGAATCCACTGTAAATGTTCAAAGACATGTAATTAGAAAATCTGATTAATAAATTGTTATGGTTTCTGGGCTTAAAGTTTGGTTTGATTGTGTTCAACGACCTATCAACTATCTGTGGTTATTAAAAAGGTCACAGTTTTTGTGGGGGATTATATCTTATTTTGGGTTATTTTGTTATGGTTTTTGGTTTGATGAGTATGTTGGTTGCTTGAATTGTTTTTGTGATTGGTTGCTTGAATTGCTTTTGTAATTGGTAGCATGATGTCGGTTAAGATTTATTCACTTAGGATTTTGATTATTATGCTTTTTGGGTTTGGAGGTTCTTAAAATAGTATAGTGGTTTTAATATTTTGTTGTAGGCACTGAGTAGGGCAAGTAGTTTATATTTTAGAAATTAGGTTTATTTTTATAAGAAAGGATATTATTTTAGTCAGTTTTGCTTTGTTAAAGAGGTCTTTAGACCCGTGGTAGTATTTATTTATTCTTATTTTGCTAAAGAGGTCTTTGAGTGACCTTGAAGACTTATGAAAGAGACAAATAACAAGCTCAACAACTTATATTAGATGAAATAGCCAAAACTAAAAAAGTCCGAAGAACAACTTACCTGATTGATAAGCCGACTGCAGACTCATCGTCTATAGCCACCACTGTAGCCACTTCCACCACCATAGCCACCTGAATCAGGAGAAAGAAAAGGAAAAAAAAGAGAGAAAAAATCATTTGCTAAAACAATAATTTCAATTCCTACATAAGGTTCATTGCAACTATTTTTGACACTTCGAAATGAAAACCTATGACTGCTGTTTTTATTTCAAATTTGAAAAAAATAAAGTCAAGAAAAGGAAAGATAAATTGACAAGTTGTTAAGAGAATAGTTACCTCCAAATCCTTCATAGCCCTGATTCCAGCCACCCTGGCCATAACCACCACCACCACCACCATAGCCTCCATGTTGATTGCCATAACCACCATGGCCACCACCATAGTTGCCTGATTGAAAAAAATATTTAAAGATTATATAATATATATATATATTTGTTATGAAAATCAAGTGTACAGGTCAGAATTAAACCCTCAAAACAATGTAATTACACCACATACAAAAACTTTTGTCATTTTGATGGACTTGTTCTAGATCCAGGGGTTTAACCTCTTATTTTACCCATGGACCCCCTTTTTTTTCTAGGTGGGCCCTCTCATAACTATTGGTCATACAATTTTTTTTTTCACTAATATAAATTTTTATTCTAAAAGTATTATTTGGAATATTTTCCTCATCCATTTCTTACAAGAAAACATGAATGAGGAAAATAGTAAAAATAATACTTTTAGAATTCATCATACCTCATCTAGGATTTCAAAAAATAAGAAAATTTTGATGTTTAATAAACAAAGAAATAGTATATAATTTTGAATGTCTACTTCAGCTTTTTTCACGTTAAATCAAAATTACAGTAGGAATTAAATTTTAAATAATAAAACCATTGGAAGTTGGTTTTCTTGATGGATCACCAAAGTATTGTGGACCCCCAATTTGTTATATTTTGCCTGTAGATCCCCAGAGTCCATGTGGACTCTTGGTTGAGAACCCCTGTTCTAGATAAGTTGTGATTTTAATAGGAAAATTCCACTAATTAAAAAAACAATTTTGTTTATATTAATGTCATACCACTTGTGTGATCAATAATAAAGAATTCAAAACTACATCGTTCATTAAATCCAGTTCTCTGCTGCAATTGTGACCTTCCAATATTTATTTAGTCAAGGTCAATACTTAGATTCTTTATGTAGAAAAGTTAGATATCAGATTCAAAATTAAGTGCAAACTACTAAAAAGTTTGGTATTTTACAAATGATTTAATGTTTATTTGAATAGATTGATTGTTCTTATCAACAGCTGTGTGGTCATTTAAGGCCAAGAAAGTGGTGTTTTTTCGTTTTTGGTTCTGTCCAAATGGTATAGATATATTGACTTTTAGGTGAGTCAAAATGGGTTTGGTATTGGGGTTTGTAATTTCAATATGAAGCTACACACACACACTATAAATATAAAATCAAGCTACATATATATTTAGGTAGATCATTATTCAGGCATATTCCATTAAAAAAATTAGAAAATAAAAAATATTAAAAAGAAAAATTCATTTTAATGAAATATATATATATATATATATATAAAGATGGGGAAAAGGTTTATAGAAAAATACTTAGGAAACCTGTTTTTAGTTGATTGCTATTGAATAAAGCATTTAGATTTTGATAAGAGATTGATAATCAAGTCTAAAGTTTATGGTTGGCTGCACTATTAAATAATCAAACACCTAACATTTCTGGCATACCTTTATGAAACAATCCTTAAATACCTTACTAGTTGTTTAGGTTAAGCGGCATGTAAACTCTTGATGGGTAATTTTATGACAAATTTATCCGGGATTTGGATTTTTATTATGTGTAAATTTTTATATTTATTTTCGTAGAAATTACTTTCTAAGAGGAGTTGGTTGGTGGGTTTATTTAACTAGCAAATCGACCTTCATTAGGTCATTTGATGCTGAAAATCATTTTGATTTGTTTTATTTTATTTGTTTTGTTTTTTGGGGGTGGAATGTTTGTCTTAGTACTTTTTTGGTGGTGGAACAAGGTTGTTTTAATTGAAAGTTTCAATGAGGAATTGGTATACTTTGTGTGTGTGTGTGTGTGTGTGTGTGTGTTGCTTCAAAGATCACTTTTAGGTTTATTTTGTTAAAGTATTTCATTGCCTTTTTAGATAGGACAAAAAGATCAAATAATCAGTTGTATATAAAAAAAAACAAATGTCTTTTTATTGATGGTTCAAGCAAGCAAAAAGCAGTTTTTTCAAAAACAAATGGGAACCAAGATATGTGTTTTGGTTATTTGACCAGCATGTCAACCAGATTGGTCATTTTATGCCAAAAGATTGTCTTTATTAAATGTGTCATATATGGGATTTTTATATATTTTTTTTTTATTGATTGTTCGGTTTATTGGCCTATCAACAGCTGTGTGGTCATTTAAGGCCAAGAAAGTGATTTTTTTTCCTTTTTGTTTTAAAGTTGTAGATATAGATATAGATATTTTTTTAAATTTGTATATTTTTGTAGTGAACAAACTGGTTAAAAAACAAACCCTAATATCAATTGTTTCAGATTTGATAAAATCTAGTGATTTGATTGTTAAAGAATCTTTAAAAAAAATTAAAAATGAACAGTTTGATTATTCAACCAAATCAAATTTTACCTTGATGCCCATATCCACCATAACCTGGATGACCTCCACGACCGCCCCAGTTTCCAGGTCCTACGTCAAAAAGTACAAAAAAAAATATAAGTTTTCATATTTATAACAACAACTAAATGCTTGTTTTTTCAAATTCCAATTTTATTGAATGAAAATAGATATAAACAGAATTGATTATTTTTCTTATAAAAATGTTCTTGTCTATTGCACCAGTTTTAATTAAAAAAAAAAAAAAAAAATTATATATAAGATAAGCAGTAATAATGTTTTTTTTTTGGTTTAAGTCAGTAAATAGAACCAAGAAGAGCAGAAAAGCTATTAAAAGGTAATAAAAGGAAAAGCCGAGAGCAGTGCTTTTTATAAAAGGGTGCAAGAGATTCAAGAACCAGAACATTGGCAGGATGAGCAAATCTTGAAAATGTTATCATGCACATTTTTATAAGGTTTTAAAACAGTTTAATAAAATAAGAACATCTAGATATCAAGATCACTTTAGAGGTGTGCAAATATACATTTTAAAAAATGGATTGATTGATTTGTTTTACAGCAATTCAGCCCTTTATGAGGCATTTAATGTCGGAATATTAGTTATTGTGGTAAGATTGGTGAAAATTAGATATTACTTATGAATCAACCCTTTATGAGTCATTTAATGCCAGAAAATTAGTTATGGTTAAAATCAGTGGAAATTAGATGTTAGTTATGTTTCAGATAATTTTTTTTTCTAATTTTAATATTTAAAAAAAAAATGTATAACTTATTTTCTTATTAAAGAAACATTTGGAATTAAGTGGAATATTAAGCCAATTTTTTTCCATGCAATTTAATATTAACACTAAAAATAAAAATTATTATATAACTGGATATATATATGTCACTAAAGAAATTGTTTTCATTAAACAAAAAATAGATACTGAATGGGTATAATTTGATTGTTTGGTTTATTAGCCTATCAACAGTTGGGTGGTTGTTAAAGGCCAAGAATGGGTTTAAACAAAAACAGTAAATGATAGTTTAAACAAACTGTCAATCATTAATTTGCATAAACAGTCATTAAGCTAATTAGCTTTTCATAATCTAACAACATTCATTTCTCAACATCTTTTGGAGAATAATAAATATTTATACTTAAGCTGTCACAACACTTAATACACCAGCTCTCATGTCTGTCTGTATAAGCTTATTTTAAAATAAATAAATCAATAATCACAAATCAGTGCAGTTTTATAATTGTAATTATTATTATTATTAAACCCATAGAAGACATTTAGCAAACAGTAATGGTAGTGTTGCTGGAGACTAAGCTCTTGGGAGGAAAGGTTTGACTGAAGGTGGGTAAATGCTTTCAATAATTAAAAGCATTGATCTTCTAATAAGTGCCTAATTTGAGAAAAAAAAATTCTTAAGTGCATTTATGCAAATTGGTATTTAGCAGAGGCCAAACTAGCAGTGTCCAACAGAGGCACAATTTCTTTCTACCCTGTCAATGTTAGTTTTGCATGCTTAACAGATTTTGGCATTCAAACTTGGAAAATTCTACTATAAAAACAGCAATGTCTATTATTAAAAAAAATACTTTTATATTCGGAAGGGAATTTAATTTAATGGAATTGTGAAGCAAAAAGCACAGCTTGCTCCATTATGGTTTTAATAATGTTAGTAGAGGGAAGATGGAAGTTAAAAATTTAGATTTTAGATAAATCAAAAGCCCACACGCACACACACCATTTTAAAAATCAAATTCTTACCTAAAAAAAGTAGCTCTAAATATTCCAGTAAACTAAGATTTTTTTAAAGGCAAATCAACCCTTTATGGCTCATTTAGCCAGTAAACTAGTACATTTCCTTAAATCATAAACTGTTTGTAAAACTTAGGAAATATTATGTGGCATAATTTTTCAGGATTATTTCTTTTAAAAGCTATTTTAAACCAGCCCATAACAGAACAAGATTTACAGAGAGAAGATCCAATTAAAATTATTTCTGAATAAGAAGAAATGGTTCAGTCAGGTAACAACAGGATAGCTGCTTACCTTGGTGATATCCTCCATTGAAGTTACCACCACCACCGTAGCCGTAATTACCAGGTGAATTATGCCAGTCGCCACCTGCACCTGCACAGAACAGTAGCAAGTTTCAGACAAACAGAGATGGACAGACAGACAGGATCTTAGTTGGAATAGCACAAAGTAAATGATCAGAAGAAAGGAGAGAAAGAGAGAATTTCCAAGACTCAAGACATCAGAAGAGTATGTGGATTCTAATTTTTTGTTTCTAAGACCAAAAATAAGACCCCAAAACCAGAATAAAAAATGTGACAAATCAGAGGCAGTTCAAATTCAAATCCTGCATATAAGTAGTCTATTTTTTATTTTTTTTAAATATTGTAGCAATCGTTAAATAACACTTCATAGTGTTATCTTTGGGTATGTCATCAGTGTTGTCAGTCCCAGGTTGCTGGAAGTTTCGGGTCTCAACAACAGACTTCCTCGGTGGGTGACACAACCATATGTAATCAGAATTCAACCCATACCCTGAGTAAAAATTTGCTACTCATGCTTATCTAATTCATTAAGAGAAACGGCATTTGAATTCTATAAAATGTTTTTGTCACAAATATGCGTCCCAAGTTATAACTGAGAGTAAAGCTTTTTTTCATAAGCTTAACATTAAAAAAAATTTAGCAAAACCAAATTAGTCAAATTTGTATTTTTGGTAAGACAATGCAATTAAATTTTAAAGAATTTTTGGGAATTAAGTAAAAATTTTAGTCTCAAGGTACAATAAAATTATAGAAATTTTCATCAAAGTGATTAACCACTTGCAAACGGCAATTCTTTTTATTGCGCGCGCGGTTCAGCCAGACGTATTTAAACGATGAAAGTCTTTGTTTTATGGCATATCAATCATTTTTAGCTCATTTAATGCCGAGAACAATCATTTTTAGTTAATGTTAGTTTCTTTTAATAACATATGCGCTATTTAACCCATAGCTGGAGGGAATGTAGAGATTCAAAGCTTTCCCAAAAAGTTTTAGTCCAAAATATAAACACAAACAGAATGACGAATTCGAAATCGCATACTACAATTCCAAAGTCCGACTGCCTATCCACTGGCCCAAGGAGACTTCCAGTCTTTTTAGCAAGATTAAAATGCATACATGTCAGTCATTTGGCAAAAGATTACAGGTGCATATGTATACTTCATCCGATCGCAAGTGGTTAAAACAAAACTAATCTTTATCAAAGGATGACAAAATTAATGCATTCAATTACAGACAATTAATTATAAGCCATGCATATCTGACCAGAACACTTAATAAAAAATAAATAAAAATGTTATCTATATCAAGTAGAGATAAAATTAGTTCATAACAATAATTACCCAGCCAAGCTTTTTCAAAATGAATTTAAAATTATAGAATCAAGTAAATAGATCTATTTTAACCTATTCTTCTATTAAAAACAAATATAGAAGCAATATTACCACTAGGACTGTGACAATATGCTTTTATTAAAAGAATATTCTTGTCACAGCCCTAGTTATTAGGACGGTGACAAGAGTATTCTTTAATAAAAACATTGTCACAGCCTTACTAACAACTAGAGTTAAAAGAAATGGCAAAATCGCAAAATAGTCAAGTGACGACAAGAATATTCTTTAACAAAAGCACATTGTCACACAGCCCTAATTATCCCAATTTACTCCCCAAATCATTGGATATTACAAAATAAAATTGCTATCTTGGGAAAGGCATTTGTGGCTAGAGAATCAAGAGAACACTTATATGAAACTAATTTGGTTTCCTTATTCCATCATGAGCAAAAGCATTTTTAGTTGGAGAAAAATGCCATCAAGCCAAGATAAGCGTGCAAGCCACCAGCCCAACCAATTTTCTCAAAGTAGGAACTGAAGATGTATGTAAGTAAGCTGGCTGCTACCTGAGATGCATGCAAAAAAAACAAAATAATCTAAGAAGCAGAAAAGATAGTCTGGACCAATACAAATGCATGGATAAGAGATGCAAGTTTACTAGAGAACAGAGAGGGTCACATTTTAAAAGACGGAAGTGGAGGGAAGAAAGAACCAGGTGCAAAAAAACGGCACAAAGAAAATAAAAAGACTTTACCTCTGCCACCGCCCATGCCGCCTCGACCACCTCTGCCTAGAAAAAAAACAAAAATAAAACCAGTCAGCATTTACAAAGCTTTGAAAGGAAGGAGAAAAAATACAATTTATTTAGAGAACCATTATTTGGTTTATACTTGGTGTTTTGCTGTTGAAGTCCTTATAGCTTTGTGCCTTTACATCAAAAGCTAGGATTGATTGATTGTTCAGCTTATTGGCTTATCAACCGCTGCGTGGTCATTTAAGGCCAAGAAAGTGTTTTTTTTAATTTTTATCTTAATGTTTAGTATTTTATTTTCATTTATTTATTTTTCGAAGAGTTCTTTGATGTTAGTGCTGTAATATGAAGTTCGTTAGAAAATTGATTGAGTGTTTGGTTTATTGGCCTATAAACATCTGTGTGGTCCCAAAACTTTGGACGAGTAGAAAAATATTTAAAATTAGGATGATTATTCCAAAAAAGGTATTAATAGAGTTTTAAAAAAAAACCTACCTGGAGGTCCTGGTGGTCCCATATGGGGTCCTGGTCCCATTGGTCCACCCATGTGGGGTCCTGGTCCCATTGGTCCAGGTCCCATAGGCCCTGGTCCCATTGGTCCACCCATAGGTCCCATATTTATTTGTTTATTGTGGTTCATTTCAGCCCTTGACAAAGCTTTTTTCACTTCTACTCGCTTGCCTTTGAAATCAAGATATTTCTTAACTGAAATAGTCAAAAGAAATAAAGAAAATAAAATTTTTAAAATATAAATTGGAAAAGTTGGTAAACATTCAGGAACAAATCTCAATTTCTATTATTTTTTAACCCTTTGGACCCCGACTTAGCAAAATCATCAACTAGTCAATCGGAGAACCAAGAAGGGCCAAAATATCAGGAGTGTCGACCACCAGGGTCGATATATCGGCCTTTTGGGGCCCAAAGATCAAATCAAAGTCTTTCTAAATTTCCTTGATTTTTGAGGATTAATATTCATTTTTTCATAATGCATGTGGCATTGCTTGCTATGCGTACCTTTACTACGTGAAAGTAACACTCTTGTATTTCGTCTGGTATTCAGGTATCCAATAAATAAACCCTTGGTCATAGGTAAGTAGTTTACTTTTTGGCGTGTTGCAACAACCAAGGGTCTATACCTGATCGATTGTTTGGTCTATTGGTCTATCAACCGCCATGTGGTCATTTAAGGCCAGGAAAGTGATGTTTTTTTCCTGTCTTAATGTTAAAGATATTCTTCACTTTTTGGTGGGTCAAGACTGGTTTGGAGAGAGAATTGTGGAGGAGAGAGGTTGATTTAACTTTTTTTTTAGAGGGGAGGGTTATAATTTTGGAGAAAAGGTTTACTTCTTTCAGGTAGTTTAGTATTTTATTTTCATTTTTTTTTTAAAGAGTTCTTTGATGTTGTTGGTGCTGTAATATTTTTTTTAAGTCTATGCAGTTTGTTAGAAAATGTTTAACTTTTTAGTTTTCTTGGCAGGATATGTTTTCTGGTGGGTTTTTTTCTTTCAATAGAAACGAGTGAATGATTTGTGTGCCCCATTCTTATTCTAGTTATGATCACCTCTTCCTTGCAGGTTACTTCGGATTTGGGATTCCATTTCCCAAGAACAGAAGAAATACAAGAGCGTGTCACTTTAACTGTACTTCTTTAGATCTCAAAGCAAAAACGGAGTTGAGAACATTTAAGGCTCTATCTAGTCTAGTTCGACATGCTAAACTCAGATTCACAATAGGGGTAGGTAGTAAGTAGCATTTGAATCAATACTCACGCACTAATTTATCAACTGTATCATAATCTTCAAAAGTAATAAAACAGAATCCTCTCTTTTTGCCAGTTCCTTTATCTGTGATCATGTCTATAGATTCAATTTTCCCTTTGTTGCTAAAGAATTCTCGAATTTCATCTTCACTTGTATCTTCTTTGATTCCCCCTACAAATAATTTTTTTACTGTAGCCTGAGAATCTGTTTCCTGAAAAAGAAATTCAATAATACCCTTAGGAACTAAATTGTTTTTTTTCAAAAGCTATTACAAGGACAATAAAATAAAATCTGAACTATTTTTAATAGATTGAATTATACTAGCAGAACGCATGGAAATTCCAGTAGTTGAAAATTTCTAAACACTTCAGCAAGAACTTTCTGATCACTAGTGATGAGACAATTCCTTGGAATCGGAATCGTGTATTTTGGGGGGAATCTGAATCGCCTTAGATTTATGATTCTTTCATTACAATCACCTCAGATTTATGATTCTTTCATTACAATCACCTCAGATTTATGATTCTTTCATTACAATCACCTTAGATTTATGATTCTTTCATTACAATCACCTTAGATTTATGATTCTTTCATTACAATTCTCTTGATCGGAATCGTTAATCAACATTTTCCTGGAATCGAACAAAATTTAGGAATCGTCCCAACACTACTGATCACATAAGCAAACAATCAGTGGAATATATTTCAATCAGACCATGAAAAAAAAAAAAATCTCCAAAACTGCTGTACATATTACAAGAAATAAACCTACAGTAAAGCATCACTTTTTTTCCAAAGATCTAGAAAAATTATAGCGTCAACTATTTAAGTGAAACTTTTTTTTCCTTATTAAACCATGTAAAAAGCTATTAAAATTCATTATTTCTTAACTTTTGGTTTTACCAGAAAGAAAAGCCTTAATTTTATAGAAGATAAAAAGCACTTTATAAAAGGAGGTAATTTGTTTCTTTCTAAATACTATATAGGATGATGGAATTTGTGACACTGGACATATACATTAATATATATATACACTTTTTAAATTTGAACCTTAAGATATCTATTAATACTTTTAAAATTCACTAGAAATATTTTAAAATAAAAAAAATACAAACTCACGTTTCTTGGCATTGCTCGTTTAGTTTCAACTTCTTTATTGTCGATATTGTGGGGCCTGTTTCGTTGTGCTTCATCTACCTGTTCTTCGGTTTTGTATGTGATGAAACCAAACCCTCGTGATCTAATTTTGTTATAAAGGATAAGAATTAGATAGGACAAAAAATAAATAAAATATATTTTCAATAGCTAAACAGAAGCAGCTCAATATAAAAAACTAAACTTTTTTTTGGTTTCAAAATGTTTAATATAAAAATGATGGTATACAGAATAAGAATTTCAAGTTGTCATGACAAAATAATATAAATGTATTTAGAAATTTGCATATAGATTTCATTCTGATGATTTCTAATAAGAATGAAAGATCTATATGCAAATTTCTAAATTATTTATTGATGTTATTCAATTAAAAAATACGGTTCATACATTTATAATACTGTCGGAATTTATGTATGTATGTATATATATATATATATATACACACATACACACAAAAATATATATTTATATATTTTAATAGGCAAATAGAAACAGCTCCATAAACATTTTTTGGTTTAAATGTTTAATCTAAAAATGTGCAGTCAGTGGCACAGTTGAGTGCTGCTGCTGCACTCTGCATATCACTTAATTCCTTGATCGGATTTGGTTTTCCGGCATATCAACCTTTTTAGGCCATTTAATGCTGAGAAAAATATTTTTTTAATAAACGTTCTTTTTTATCGAAAGTTAATAATATGCACTATTAAATCCATCATAGCTAGAGGGAATGTGGAGGATTCATACCTCCCCCATGGATAATAGTCCAATTATGAACGCAAATAGAACAATAGGATTCGAAATCGCATATTAAGAATTCCGACCGCCTACGCACTGTCCCAAGTGGTCTCCCCGCCTTCTGACCGGACTTCAGTTGTTGAAATCAGCAGGACAAGACAAACCCTGGCAAAGGAGGGGTCGAGGGATTTTTTTATTTGTTTCTTTTAAAAAAATAAATAAAAATAACCAAAACTACTCTCCATCAAGTTTTATTTTAAAAAAAGTCTCAACATAGAGACACCACACCAACGGTAACACCATTTTATCCATAATGAATTCTTGTTTGAAGGTGCCCGGCCGGTCTATCGATCATTTTAACATCACTCACTCCACCACCGTTAATTCGGAATTTAAAAAATTGAATAAATTTTTTTTTTTTTTTTTTTTTTTTAAGAAACTTCATTTTGCCAGTCATCAATTTTTTAAAATCAAATTCACTTCTTTCGGGAACGCGTTTTTTTTTATTTATTTGTACGTGTACACCACTTAATATTTATTACCATACATTTTTCTGGTATCTGTTCAACTTTTTATTATTATTGAATTTAAAATTTTAAAAATGCAAAGCCTGCAGAAACGGCGGCCGTGTCCCTAGTGAAAAAAAGACCCGGCGGTTGTTTATTTATTTTTTTGATTTTTAAGAAAATCGAGACAGAGCCTTTTATTTCTCTTCCCAGGTGATAAATGTTTCCACATATAACAATTTTCATTCTAATTTTATACATATATTTCTTGATTTGTTAATTTGTAATTAGCTAATCAAATTATATAATTAAATATTAGACAAATCAAGAAATAAGTCCAAAATTTAGACTCATTTATTAACGAATTTTGAATATAGAATTGTAGATAATTTTGATTTTATTTATATTTATATGTAAAATGCTTGAATTATACCTAATAATTTATCATTTATTTTGGCAAATACTGTACCAAATATTTTATTATTGAGTTGTAAATTAAATTTAATATATTAATACAGTTAATCGAATACAATATAGGGTGACCCAAAAGTAACTAAACCCACTAGACAGAGACGCTACTAAAAATTCGAAAATAGTTATACATAAAAAAATATTTTCCCCCTCTAACCCTTTACCATTATTTTCGATTTTAGTTTTAAAAAAAGTAATTATTAAAAGAAAATTGTAATAATAATGTGACATTTCAATATTTTTCGAAAAAAATAACTAACCACGATTATGAAACTCGAACCCGGATCGCCTACACACACAAAAAAAATAAAAAGTAGTCAAGGGCCATACCCCTGAACACTGATTATAACGACGTTTAAAAAGTTATACTGAATTGTGAAGAGGAAAAAAAGGCCTCCGAGTATCCCATTTTTTCACTAGGTATACGATACACGACACGACTGCCCTTTCTGCAGGTTCTTAAAAAGAAATGTCCATCCTTAATAATAATAATTACTTACTTTTTCGTGTTGGGGTCTCTCATGACAACACAGTCAACGACCTCACCCCAGGGCTCAAAATATTCTTTCATGGCTTCTTCATTTGTAGTATAGTTGAGGCCTCCAATGAAGAGCTTGCAGAACTTCTCCCCATCGGAATCACTGTCCCGGTACCTTCCCCTTGACTGAAGGAACAAACAACAAAGTAGTCAAACTCAGTCAAATCAATCAATCGCCAACCAATTTAGAAATAATAATAAAAAAAAGACTATTAAAAATTGTATTATCAAAAAAATAATTTAAATACCAAATATATTTTTAATTCAAAATCTTTAAAGTAGTAAGTAGAAAGGTTGCGGTCTGCATCATCCAGCAGTTTTGTTGCACATTCATTTCATGTTGATGATGATGGATGACTGCTGCAACAGTTAAAATGCAGAAACTACCATATTTGACCTTCTCGGAGGATTTTTTATTTTCTCATTTTTACACAAAAATTTAATATCTAAATTACCATTCTATTTCATCGTACAATAAAATGCATTAAAAAAATTCAACACAATAACGAAATTTTAATTAAAAAAAAAATTTTTAATCAGTTTATTTTTTTTTAAATCCAATAAATAAATCTTTAATCTTTTATTTTCTTTGTTGAAAGGATTTTTATAAATTTGCTAAGCACCCCCCCCCCAGAAATTCTGGCAAGAAACCGAAATTTCCGTACGGTAAAATCAATAAGTGCAACCGCACTCGCACTGAATAAGAGGGGTTTTTTTTAGCAGAAACCAATGTAAAACCATACACTAGTGTGTGTGTGTGTGTGTATATATATATATATATAACATAAAAACCTGGCTTTTTAAAATTAGGAGAACAAATTTTGATCTTCTCAAGGACTTTCTTCTTCGGTCTTTCTTTACCCACCCACCCCCACACTCCGGCCTTGTATTTTTTCATTTCTATACCTTAAACCCGGGTGGAGGGGACAGAAGAGAAAGATTGATGGGGGCGGCGGCAGAAGAGAGAATTAACAAAAGAATTGGGTCGAATAATGCTTGTAGAAAAAAGGGGCAAAAGAAGGGAAGAATTGGGATAAAAAATAATGAATTAAAAAAAAAAACGATCAGGCCATTTATGAAGAGAGACAAAGGGAGAGAGAGAGAAACAGATTCTAGGTTGTCAAGATTGCCCCCCCCCCTAATTAGCACTTTTTTGTTGTATGCTATTTAAACCACCAGAAAATTATTTAAAATTATATATAAATGTATATTTTAGATACATCAACTTTTTCTTAAATATGTACACATAATTTATAGTAATAATTAAATCTTTAAAAAAAAAAAAAAGCACAAGTATATTTTTTTTAATTAAATCCCGGAAGTAATCAAAATAAATTTTAAAGTAAATTTAAGATAAATCAAAATACAAACATTTACAAACAAATTCAAAAAATGCCACCCACGTTTATTTCAATATAATCAAGAAGGACCAAGGTAAGTAAAAGTAGTAGTCATTAGAGCAACGGATTGCAGTCAGTCCACACTATTTTACCGGCTTTTTAACAATAAAAAAAACATTAACATTTCTTTTGACTTTAGACAAAAATCAAAACAAATTTACAAAAAATAAATATATATTTAAAATATCAAATTCTAAAAGTACTAATCGGACTATTTTCTTCATCTATAATATAAAATATATTATTTTAGAATTCATCACATCATTTCAATGATATCGAAAACTGAAATATATATCAAATTATTATATTAAAAATATATACCAAATTAAAAAATTATATTTAAATATATCTATGTGTGTGTTAAGTAAAAATTGGCATTTTTAGAGGTTAATCAAAACCAAAAAAGATCAAAATCTATATTTAAGTCATTTGTTGCTATAATAGTTTTTCAACTTGACACATTAAAAAAAATTTTTTTAAAGCATATAGATAAAACGGTAAAAAAAACAATAATATTATTATTATTGAAGGATCGAAAAATAAAAATAAGAAAAGATTGAATAATTCTAAGGACGAAGAAACGAAGGGGAAAGAAATTAGTATAAAAACCAAAATGAAGGCCGGTTTTTTTTTTGTTCGGAGAGGAAGGAAGACCAGGGTATAAAACGATTTAAAAAGGAGATTTAAATATTATTATATAAAAATAAACATCCAAATTTTGCGAATGACCCCAAACAAGACATTTATTCATCTTTCCATAGTCTTAAAAATATACAAATATATATATTCATAAAATTATTTTTAAAATCTAAAACTGACTTTTTCTTTTTCGTGGGAGAGGAAGAAGACCCGAGTATAAAACTAATTAAAAAGATTGAAATAATATTTTAAAATAGCCGAATTTTGCGAACACATTGATCTTTTCATCATCTTAAAAATATTATATATACATATATTAATAAATTTTTTTTTTTTTCAAATCCAATAAAAATGGACATTTTTTTAAGAAATCGGCTGCTGCTGCTTTTTTTTTATTTTTTTAAAAGCCATTTAAAACCGCCGCTTCTCTTTAGACAAAGAGATTTATATTTAAAAAATAAGACATTTAAAAAGATAAATTATAAACCCTATAGCTATTTCGAAGGTAAAAATCAATTCACCGGCGGATTTAGCCACAGTTAATTGGGATTAATTTCTATAATAAATGGGAAAAAAAAAAAAATCATCAGCATCCTTATAGGCAACGTTAACTTCCAAGAGCAGTTTCCAAAAAACAAGGTCAATTATGTATAAAACCTGTAAAAGGGTATTTAAAAAAATTGACAAACGAAGTAATATTTAAACAAACCAATAAAAAAATAAATATTTTATTAAAAAATAAATATCAATTTTATTAAAGTATTAATTGTATAATAAAAATAACATCTAGAGTGACACCGACAGCCGCCTTGCTTGCTGCTAATAACATACTTCACAACCAACCATCCATTTATTTTCCATAGTCTCTCTCTTATTCATTATTAAATTCCAGAAAATAATCACAATATAATAAGCCAGCTGATTAAACAAAAACAATCGTGGGGGTCCCTAAATATGTAAATCGAAAAAAAAAATTGATTCAAAGCGCAAGAAAAATAAAATCAAAATAGATGGGGGGGTAAAATCGGCGAGAAGAAGACCATCTTACCTCAGGCATGATAGTTCCTTTATGATCTATTGAGAAAGAGCACTTCCGCCTAAAAGCCCGTTTTATATAGCCAACCTATCGAGCGCTCCGATTGGTACATTTGAATGAAAGAATCGAGGCTCTGATTGGTCGAAACAAAAATGAATAGCTAATTTGACAGCAATGGCTGTTTAGAGAGAGAGAGAGAGATGGAGATGGAGATGGAAAGAGGAAAAATATCATTTTATTATTCTTATTTTTATTAAAATCAATACTAAATTTCAAAAAAAGATAGATCTAAAAAAAACAATATAAAATCAATTAAAAACACCTGAGGAAGGGTGAGTCGGTCAAAACGTCATGAGAGAGAGAGACTATATTACAAGGAGGATAGTAAATAGTCCGATTAGTACTTTTAGAATTTATTTTAAACAATTTCTATTAAAAAAAAACACGCCAACGAGCAGACGTTTATTTCTAGCAAAGAACTATTATTATAATTACGCCCCAAAAATTTATTTCGATTTTATATACACACATCTATCTATTATACGGTAGTAATTGTATTTCAAGAGTAGCTTCTCCCCTCCTCCTTCTTTTTCCTTTCCTCCTTCCTTTCCCCTTCTTCCTTCATCCTTCTTCCTCTTCTTTTAGTTCTTGTTCCTCCCATCCTTCTTCCTTGACTCCTAATTCTTATTCATCTTCTTTTTCCTCATCCCCCTCCTTCCCCCCCACTTTGTCTTTAGTGAGTTAAAAAATGGCGCGAGGAGGGTAGAAGGGTGAGAAAGAGAATTGTAAGGAGGAGGAGGAGGCGGTTTCAAATCTTTGCCGCTACGTGGCGTGGAGGCATTCGAGTTCACGTTCAAATCGAGACTTAACTCATCTTGAGTGCTCTCTTCTTAATTTCTCGAGTAAGAACTAAAAATTTCTTTCAGTTCTCATTTTTGAGGGGGTGGCTAAAATTGTTTTGAGCTTAAAAAAAACAGCTCTCTTCTATTGTATTGATTATTACGAATTAAAGTTGTTTTTTTAATAAAAATTTATCCTACCTTTTCCACTCTACCGGTAGCCAAGAAGCTAGTACTACTACTATCATGGCATGGCGGTGGCGGGCCCTTTCGCCGGCCTTATGGATAATTTTGTAGTTTATTTAATTGTTAAATCTAATAAATAATTTTCTAAATTTAGATTCAAGCCAGCTCCAGCTAATAGTAAATTTAACAACGTGATAATCATGTTTAATCTAAGTAGGCCAAAGGTCACCAGTCACCACTAGGCCTGCCTGTACTGTTGAGTGACGGTGGTGCTGCTGCTAGTGCTCTTGCTCTCTTGCCCGCTTTTAACCGCGTGTGGGTAATTGTTTTTTGTAAGTTTTATTTATTTGCATTTAATAAACGCTATTAAACCTTTTAGACCATTTTAGCCAGCTCATTAACTTATTTTAACCAGTTTAATTTGTGTTTAAATGACCCTTTTTTGGTTCGGGTTTTTTAATTAAATTTTAAGAAGATAAAGTTTGTTTTACGGCATATCAACCATTTTAGGTCATTTAATGCCGAGAACAATCATTTTTGATAAACGTTAGTTTTTGTCCACGCTCTATTCAAACCATAAACGTGGAGGGAAAAAGATAAAGTATGCTATTGCTAAAACTTTAAAAATTATTTCCAGTTAGTTTAACTTTAATTTTTTTTTAAATCAATAAAATAGTACTTTTAAATTATATCAAAGCGTATATCTTCTTTTTCTCTCTGTCTTCCTACAAATATCTGTAACTAACTCACCCACTACTACTTTTTACCCTGATACAAGAAGAGAGGCAGATACATGTGGTGGTGTGTGTGGTGCTTCTTGTGCTTACTGTGGTGTGTGTTGTGTTTGTGTGGTCTGGTTTATGTGGTTAGGGTTGTGTGTGAACAACAACAGTAACACATTTGATTTCTTTTTAAATATTTTTTAGCGGGGAAGCTTGATTTTCACGAACAAAATAAAATTCAATTAAAAACAATTAAATATTTTTATCTATACACATGAAAAAAATAGGTTTGAATCAAAACATAACATTACAATAAGTTAGTTGCCGGGACCGAAGAAAGAAGTCTCTTATATCCGGGTTTCTCTTATATCCGTTTCTAATTTGTATAGACACAAGCTCTAATTTTGGGACCAGAACAAAATCTCTCTTATATACGGGTCTCTTATATACGAGTTCCATACATTACACACACCGGGTGGTGGGTGCGGGTGCGGTCTGTTACTGAGCAGACGCCGGGCCGGGTGGGTATCGTCTCTCTTTAAAAAAGTATGTAACAGTGTAACCCGAATATAAGAGAAACCCCGATAAAAGAGATATTTTCTCTGGTCTCAAAATTAGAACATGTGTCTAATTTATATACAAATCAGAAACGGGTAAAAAAGAAACCCAGATATAGGAGACTTCTGTCTGTCCCGACAACTCTCTTATATCTGGGTTACACTGTACTTAACTTGTTTACTTATAATCTATCTCAAACTGGATCGATTGAAATAGAAAACTATTGGGTTTTAAAATGCTTTGTAAAATATAGTCTATATTCTATATAAAATATATATGTTTATTTCAGATTTAATGGGTGGTGGTGGTGGTGGTGATGATGAGGATGACGCCAATAATGTTCATGATGGTGATATCATTGTTGATGATGGTGTTGTTTTTGAGCAGATTCACAAAAATTCAATAAGTCTAATAACACGAAGAATCGACACTAATAATTATTATTATACC
>JAYKTE010166346.1:0-12804 GCA_036873565.1 Xipholeptos notoides | reverse complement strand
GCTTTTATTAAAGAATATTCTTTTCACAGTCTTCATAACTAGGGCTGTGACAAGAATATTCTTTAATAAAAGCATATTGTCACAGCCCTACACATACACACACACAGTAATTATGTAATTTTAACAAATCATCACCATTCCTCACAATTTGTTTATTTTTGTATTCACGTCACTAATGGATGGTAACAGATGAATGTGATACCAGGTTGATTTCTGAAGAATAGTTTGCTAGCCGGATTAATCATGTCAGTCTTACTAATTTAACGCTCAGGCACCATCAGCTTTCTTTCAAAATCAGAAACAGACTCTCCAACTTTCATCCAATTAAATTTTTTCATTTCCATTAGTGAAGAATGGATATTCATAATAAAAGCTACTTCTAAATGATAAATCAAAAGAAGTATAGTGTTCTGGGGTAGTTAACACCCCTATATTCATTGACATGATGGACTCGTCTGGCACTATATAAACCAGATATATCTGCCACTGAGCAGAGAATACATACGCAGTTTAACTGCTCGTATTGATTACCAGGACTCTCTACTTTTATATTGTGACCCCTTAACAAGGAACACAACATACAGTCACTTTGATTTTTTAAAAAACAAGTCTTTTACTTGGCATTAATTTGGTATGTAAACAAGCCAACAGGTTGCTATAGTCTTTTTTCTGCTTTTTTTGGAGGGGGATAGAGATGGGGTGAGATACATTTTATAGTTTGGTTTTAAATAAAATATAACATGCTTTTAAAATTTTTATTAGGGATTTTAAACTTTTATTGCAATATTAATTTTTGTAAAGAAAAATTAAAAGTACATTTTTGGATTATTTCTACACACAGGTCAAATAAAGAGTTTTTTTAAAAAAAGGAACTATGAATTCATTTTAAAGAATACATATTTGTGAATTTTATTAGCTTATTTATGGTTAGATTAGGTTTTTTTATTCAATGGCATATCAAACTTTATGGTCTTTTAATGACTCATGTATTATGATTCTGGAGTGTAAGGACTTAACTGTTGTGTAGACTGGATTTCAGAATTTAATTATGCTTTCCAAATAATTAGTGGGAATAAGGTTTTAAGTCCTCAAAAAAAAAAAGAAAAAAAATTACCAATTGTTTTGTTCGCAAATTAATGAGAAGTGAAAAACTATGGTTTTTCGGAATCATGGGATGAGTCTTGATAATTTGTACAACTATTTTTCAGACTGCTATCCTCATCTTTGTTATTGCTGTCTTCATAACATTTCGGCCAATGAACCCTTTGATCGTCTTCAGGTGAACAACCATTCAAAAGTGAAGGCGAAGGTTTCGATCCCACCCTAAGGTAGTAGTCACCAAGATTCTGAGAATTCAACATTCTACCAGGTCATGGTTAAGAGAATGAGAGCAGGCTACCCCTGTAGTTTGAATAAAGGGTTAAGTTCGACATTCTGTCATTCCCAATTATGACAAGAAGGTTCTCAAGTTCGATCACCTGAAGACCGCCAAAGGGTTCGTGGGTCAAAACATTGTGAAGACAGCAATAACAAGGATGAGGACAGCAGTCCTAAAAATAGCTGTACAAGTGAAAAACTAGTTTAAAAAATCAAGTGATCTTTTTTTTGAGTCTCACTTTTGGAGAGAGAGAGATCTTTCCTTAAACCTTCTGAGAAATTGATGATTAAAAGTATGGATGTACAAGACAATAACAATTTAATTGCAATTATAAATGCAGTTTATTTTATTAGATCCATTATGATCATAGTATATAATTGTAATTATACCAACATCAATTGTAATGATACTAGTAATAATAAAAACAAGTCTAACAAGACCTTTCTTGTAAGGCCCCCATATTGAGGGGAGTTTGGAGTATGGAAGCCTACAACAATAACAATTATATTATAAAAGTTTATTGTGTTGAATGCATTGTCCTATTAAAAGTAGTAATAATAATACGAGGTTGAAGAGTTAATAAGGTGCATTAAAATAGTTTTTTTAATATATTTTTGTGATGTGTTCATGTTTTTATATATTTTTGTGGTGTGTTCATATTATGTTATTCACTGTAACGCAAACATTTTTTCTTAACCCAATATTATACACTAGCAGAACATCCGGAAAATTCCACAGTAATTGAAATATCAGAAATTGAATTTAACATTCTTGAATTTAAACAAATCCTGAGAAATAAATCCAGACTGCAAATCAATTGCTTAGAAATTTCTAGAGTTTTGATAAAAATAAACATTCTTATCTAAAATATGAAAAAAATCTTTTTTAATGATTTTTACAAGATAAAGAATGACTTTAAAGAGAGGTAAAGCATCTGCTTTTTATATAAACGTGACACACAAAATAACACACATGCAAAGATTTTTTTGTAAAGGGAGATAACTTGAAAATCATCTATATATTAATACAATAACGTGTTTTCGTTCATTCTTTTGTGTGTCACACTTATATTAAAAGCAACGACCTTACTTCCCTTTAACTTCAACTCTAACTTTTGAAAATCATTAAAAACAATCCCTTAACAAAAATATTCATACCTGTATACGGTTTCAAATTAGCTATTTTATTTTATAATTTAAAAAAAAGTGAGAGGAGGCAGTAAGTAATTATGACAAAAACTCTAAAAAAAATTTCTAAGCAATTAATTTGCAGTTTTGAACTATTTCTCATGATTTGTTCAAATTTAAGAATGTAGAATTTACTTTCTGGTATGGGGGAATTTCCACTGGTTCTGCTTGTGAAGATTAAAAAAAAGAAAAGTAATATTGTTTTTTGGGACAATATGAACGAATTATGACACTGATAAAAAAAAATTAAAAAAAAAAGATTTGATGACAAATATACTTTAAAATCAAGTCAACTTCTTTTTTAAGTGTAATATTGAATGAGTGTATACATATATATTTCAGGGGTCACCACATTTTGTTTTGATGATAAATTTTAAATACACACGCACATACATACATACATACATAAACACATAAATAAATATATCAGGCTTCAGTGGCCTGTCAGTTTCTTGTCTGCTCTATCATTAGACTACATTTATCAATTATTCATGCTTTATCACTATATAGCACTTA
Organism: Xipholeptos notoides; assembly: GCA_036873565.1. NCBI lineage: Eukaryota > Metazoa > Mollusca > Cephalopoda > Idiosepiidae > Xipholeptos > Xipholeptos notoides. The sequence continues at coordinate 9,723 of JAYKTE010166346.1, read as the reverse complement.
TCAATCATGTATATAGTTTCATGTTATTCCCCAATAAAAGATACTTTAAAAGCTGATTCTATTTTATTATTATGAAACCTCATCTCAGAAAATCATAGAAATAAAGACATGTATATATATATACTAATAAGGATGAGAACAAAATGTGAATAATCTAGATAATACTAATAAAACTCTTATTTTCTATTTATATACTCATTCTATCAAAGAAGTCATGGTTTATTACTTTTATCTACAAACTGTGGTAGTGGTAGTATTAATCTCATAACAGGTGGATAGGTGAGAAGAGGATTCCTATATATTTTAACTAAGATCACTATCTTTAGAAATTAATGGGACAAAAAGGTTGGGAATTGAAATATAATGTTAAAGTTTAAGCCAGAACCCCTAAACTCACCAAATTTCATCTCAATAAGAAATCCTATGATTATAAAAAAAAATCTTTACACATCCCCATTTGTCACAACTAAATGATAAACAGTAAAAAGTTAATTTTGAAAGCTGAATAAATAGTAAAAAAAATTTAGAAATCCCCCAATTTCATGGTGGGATTTTCATTTCTTCAGTTCCAGCGAAAAATATCGAAATGACCCTTTAGTTGTAAACTGGAGGTGTATCATATAGTTTTTTGTAAACTGTAAGAGGTTTACAATGAAATTGGCAAACAAAATTTGCCATTATAATAAAAGCAAAAAAAAACGTAAAGCTATGTTCACCACCCTACAAAAAAATAGATTCATCTGAAACTGACAACTCCAGTAATTTTAAAACTACTTCTTCATAGTGATTGATTTACTTTGTTGTTGATTGGTTTTGTTAATCAACTATGTCATTTAAAAGAGAGAAAATATTTTCTTATATATTTATTTAGGAATTCATTGAGATGAGGCTTCACAATTTATTAATGATTTTTATTAGTGGACTGTTGTCCTCATGGTTTTGTTTGTTTTTTTTAGTTTATTTTATTGGCGTTATTACTAGGTCTGTGACAATATTATTTTATTAAAGAATATTTTTGTCGTTACTTGTCTATTCTGTGATTTTACCATTTCTTTTAATTCTGTATTTACTTGTAAGGCTCCTACTAATAACTACAGAATTAAAAGAAATGATAAAATTGCAAAATAGTCAAATAGTGGCAAGAATATTCTTTAACAAAAGAATATTGTCACTGCCCTAGTTATTACACTACGTTTCAGCCAACTTGTCCTCTGACCTTCATCAGATTGTGACCTCGGATAGGCCGAAGCGTAGTGTAATAACACCAATAAGAAAAAAAAAGATGAGGACAACAGTCTGCTCATAAAATCATTGCTAAATTGTTTTTCTTTTAACAAACAGTAATAATTGCATTATCAAATGAGTAAATAAGCACCTTTTTCGCCCCGACATGTTTAATACTCATAGTTATATTCCGAGATGTATATATCTTTAATACTGATAACATGGGAATAGTTTTGGTTGTTATCTCTGAGGACAAATCTGAATAATCTAAAAGCTAATTCATTCTCAGAAATTCAGATTAAAAAAACTGTGTATATAACAATAGAGATGAGAACAATACTGCAAATCTAAATAATATCATTTATAAATTCTTATCTCAGAAAGTCAGACAAATAATGACATATTTTAAAAATAACCATAAAAATGAGAACAATAATGTGAATAATCTAAATACTAATTATAAAGCCTCATCTTAGAAATTCATACAAATAAAGAAACATTTATATAACAATAAAAATGAAAACAATAGTACAAGTAATCTAAGTAATATTTATCTCCTTCAGATTTTTTTTTAACTATTTGGAACAGCAGAATTTCAGATATATAGCAAATTTTACAAACTGTCTTTAAAAGTAAGAACCAAAGTATGAAATTCAAAAGCTTATCAAATGAAAGCAAATGATTTCAATCTGAATGAATTTTCTCCTTAGAAAATCCATATAGTATATACCCATTTAATAAAATATATATCTAACATTAGGTTAAGGCAAAATTTACAAAGAAATTATTTTAGTATAAATTAATAGCAAGTAGAAGGTAAGATCTTCATTCATGACATAACGGTGCAAATGATTTCCCTATGAATAGAAAAATCCAGATAAAAATTCACATGGTCTAACCGCTACTTCTTTTAATTATGATTCATGATATGTATATAATTTGAATAAAACAATTTAATAAAAAAATTTATCAAATTAACCAAGGAATGTCTTTTTTTTTACTACTGAATTCTAATGAAGGACTGTGGGATTATGTATTGCAAAGTTGGGGTTGAGCTTTTATTTTTTATTTTTATATATGAAAAAGAAAGCTGCCATTTTGATTTCACCTGGGAGGAACTAAAAACAAGATGGATCTGAAGAAGAACTGAAGAAAAATAGCTATTTAAAAAATATAACTTAAACAGCATTACAAGAGTTATATATTTGAAATTCCTTCTATACTGAGCTCTCTTTTTGGGATTATACCTAAAGAATTCTTTCTTTAGAATGAGAACTACTTGATATGTATATGTTTTTATATATCTTTATTAGTTTTAAAAGTTGTTCTTTAGCCTGGTTTCACCATCAAGATCGTCAGGAGAATATCTGGAATGTGAGCCTTTATAATTATAAAGACCTACTTATTTGTGTTCTGACAGTTCTGATGGTGAAGCCCGAGTAGAGAACAATTTTTAAAACCAATAAATACAGCTCTACAACCATATTGAGCACTTCTCTTATTCATTACCACATTCAACCATTCTTCTTTCCAACTTTGAAGAGTGTATCTTATCCTCTCTCTATATATATATAATTTTTTTTTTAATTCACAGTAATCAGATGAAAACCACAAAATGCAATGCAAAGAAACATTGGATTGCTATTTCATCTTTGCTAGGAGTTTTCAGCAATTATTCAATTATCTATAACACTGTGCACTGACTATTCTAATATCTACTACCGATTGGGACTGTTTTTTTTTTCTTTTTCCTTACCCTGTCCAGTGGCGAGTGCTGCTGGTGGCGCTAAGGGTGGCAGTACTGTCCTAGCCACCAAAAACCCTTAGTTCGTGGCTGATGAGAACAGGGTAAAGCATGTGCAATCGCACACTGTATGTAGAAAATGTCCACGGGTTCCTCTTAGATCAGACCAATGAACAAAACCATGCAGCATCGATAGAAAATCCAGATTAATTCATAGCATATATATGTATATATATATATATATATATATATTTGTAAATTAAATGACAGATTTGATACATGATAATGTCAAACACTGTCAGAATATATTTCTATTTATAATTTTTTCACACACACACACATATATGTGTGTGAATGTGTATACGTGAGTTATATATATATATATATATATATATACATATAAAGGCAAGTCTCACTAAAGATGACCTTGATTCCCTTTTTCAGGATCTTTCTTTCTGTTTTTTCTTGTTTTCTAACAATATTCTTTGTTGAGGGGTCTAAGTTCATATGTACTCTCCTACTGCCTTAATAACAAAATTCTGCCAAAATACACTCAACTTGATAGATATATATATATATATATATATATATGCAGGTATGTATAAATATTTCCTCCCTGAGGAAAATAATTTGAATTTGTACCCCAAACCAGCCACCAAAAATATATATTATTTTGATGAATTTCTTTCCAACATTTACTAAGAATTAACAAAAATTTTCAAAAAATAATTTTTTGCAACAATTCAAAAATAAACTACTAATGGAATCTCTCATCATAATAATTATTACCTTTTAACATAATTATCCCCCCCCCACCTCAAAAAAGGAAGATTTCAAGGATTTCGCAAAATAAGTATGAGTTATGTCTTTTGTTATTGGCATAGTATCTTTAATGTCCCCCTCTTTTTGCTGTATAACTTATGAAAGAATTAAACCATCCTTTCCTATCTTGCACATATGTACATCTATTAGTTACATTTATTTGAATTTTAATTTCAAATCAAATATTCATTGCTAATCCTCTGACTGTACCACCAAACCTTAATTCTGGATCAGTCTTTTTTACTATACTGCTTAACTCTAACAATAAATAATCTGAATATATAATCATTAGGGCTGTGATAATATGCTTTTATTTAAGAATATTCTTGTCACAGAGTTGACTATTTTATGACTTTACCATTTCTTTTAATACTTTAGCTATGAGTAATGACTATAGAATTAAAAGAATTGGTAAAATTTCAAAATAATCAAGTAACAAGTAGGGCTGGAACAAGAATATTCTTCAACAAAAGAATATTGTCACAGCCCTAATAATCATTTCAAAATTATAGAAATTTATAAGAAGGTCAGAATGGACATGGAATTAGTGATAGAATAGTAAGCAAACACTTTTTCGTTTTAAACTATAATCCAAAATACTTAATCAAAAAGTTTTTTGTTTTTTTTTTAAAGATTGTGAAATGTGATGGATAAATCTGAAGTATGGTTGGAACTAAACACTTTTTTTTTATAACTATGACATAAGATACTTAAAAATAATTTTTTTTTTTCAAAAATAAAATTAATATATCAACAAAAACGATAACAACAAGGGGAGAAAAGGATAACAGTCAAAATGTTCAACATTTAAATATATGCACTGTATATACCGCCATATAAGTCAAAATCTTCTCACATTCTATTCAAGAAGGTAACCCATCACAAATATTACTGAATTTCCCACTGGTATTATTATTATTAGAGAGCCATTTTAACAGTGTTTTTATAATTAGTAGTGACTTCTGACCATTCACTACGCCTATTGATATTGGTGAGAGATTAATGAAAAAAAAAAACCTCACTCGTATTAAATGAAAATACTTCATTCATGACTATTAAATAAGTAAATGTAAATCAGAGTCACTTTCATAATATATTCTATGTGCTGATCATGTTTGGAATGTTTTGTATTTACTATTTATTGGGTTTTGAAAATTGAACCCAACTTTTTACAAAGAGTTGACTTATATTGCATATATACAATGTGTGCATATGAACATCTTCATTTCTTTTTCATTGCTTGGTTTTTTTACTTTTCTTTTTTTTTTTTTCATAATTCAATATCATTAATACTGAATAATTCAACACAGTCAAACAACTTGTCCCAAAACAGAAACCCACCAGATACTATAACCCCCAATGGGAGCAAAACTTTTAAAAAACGACAAAAACCTTGGTGCTCTCGGCCTGCGTTGTCGTATAGGATTGTCTGTTGCCGCTGCACTTCTTCGTGCAGGGATGTAACTTCGCTCTCCGACATCTGCAGATCATGGATTTTGTTTCGTAATGTTTCATTTTCCATGGCAAGGACAGCTTCCCTGTCCTCAAGGTCCTTTAAACGAGTGCTCAACTGGTCACGTTCTGCACTGAAACCTTCAACCAAACCTAGAACAAACATAGAAAAAAAGACAACGAACAATAAGCAGTAATAGATGACATTTTTAGGAAGATTTTTTTCAGTGGGAAAAATTTACACCATTGATTTGTCAGATTTTATTAGAGGAGATGAGTCCTACATATGTGTGTGTAATTGTCTACGCTAATCTACAGATGCTCTATCACTGACATTGAGCACTGATATATATACACACACACATATATATGGAATTATCTCAGATTTAAAAAATTCCAGTCACTATAATTTTCTTTCCTGTGCAAAATAGGCACAAGCAAGAAACTGACAGTCACCATAGCATGTTGACTACATGTCTAAGCTAAACAACTATATTAGAATAAAATCAACGATAGGCTCCACCTGTCAAATTAGATGAGATGGAGGACCAATGGTGCATTTGTAGTACTGAAAAGTAAAGTGGTCAGTATTTAAAAATAAAGCAATTGAATATGATTAAGATATTGATCTTTTTGGTCTGCTGAATGAATAATGAAGAAACTAAGAGTAACCAAATGCTGTCACAGCTGTGTCCAAGCTAAGCAGTTTTAAATCTAAATATGCTCAATCTTAAATATTTAGAAATCCCTAATAAAAATACTTTTAATTTAATATATATATATATATATATATTTATTTATTCAGGAAATATATATTTCCAGACAATACTAATAAGAAATAAGACAAATGGGAACAATTTGGTTGGTTTTTAAACAATATCAAAATTTAAAAATTTCAGTTAGCCTTTATTGTTGTTATTGACAACGTAAACATCTTTAAAAACAGAGACTTCCAGTTTTGGACAAGGATGGAACGTTTTATTTATTTCTCCTACATTTATCAGTTGAAGATGCTGTATAAGCAAATACGTTGATTAAAAAACAACCAAATTGTTCCTATTTGACTTATTCCCTATTAATATATATATGTGTTCTTCTGTTACTTTCAGGTTTTTTTTTTCTTACCTAAACAGTTTTAAAATGCCAACTAATAAGTTGATTGGAAATAGTATTTAAATCATTGTATTGTGATAAAATAATCCACTCCACACATCATATAGGGGTTTTTCTTAAGTAGGATTAAGTCATAGAGTGAATGAGGTATTTTGGTGATTGTAGTATGAATAGGTGATGGATAAATGTACTTTTTATAAGATGTGAATGGGTCGTGAATGAGTCTAGTTAATATTAATTAGAAATTGTGATGACCAACCTGTTGAAGCTGCCCCTCCCCATCCCAATGGCCATGTGTCAAATTATGTATTGTAACATATGTAATAAATATTGCGTGTCTGTTATTTTGTGTGTAACGCTTACATCAAAACCAACGTCCCTTTCAAGTAATTCTCTATCTTTTAAAAGACATTTTTATCATATTTTAGATAAGAATGTTTTTTCAATCAAAATACTAAAAAAATTCTAAGCAATTAATTTCCACAGGTTCACCAAGTATTCAACTAATTCACAGTTGTGAAGTATTTCTCAGGATTTTTTTTAAATTTAAGAATGTTAAATTTACTTTTTTATATTTCAACTAATGTGGAATTTCCACAGATTTTGCTAGTTTTAAATGAATAATAAACACATTTCTTATATAAATTACATTTCAACGAAGCCTGAATTTTAATTTTGAAATGAAGCTAGCCAAAATTTCAGCATCCAATTTGGGGATTAGAATTACAATAACGAATTAATTAATGCAACCAAATTTCTCTTGGGAAAAGTTGCAAAGAAATCTTTAATGATTTTATAGACAATTTTCTTTTTGGAAAAAATTGCGCTGAGTGCGATTACAGGCCATTAACCCTTTGGACCCTGAAGGGCCGATATATCAGCCCAGGTGACCCAGGGCAAAAAATAACACAGCTGATATTTTGACATTCCACGGTCCTCTAATAGAACGACTCTGATTGACTTGTTGGTAATTTTTCTAAGTCAGGGTCCAAAGGATTAATAGAATAGCTCTGGTTGGCTAGTTGGTATTTTGCTAAGTCCAAAGGCTAGGTCCAAAGGCTCTGGTTGTCTAGCTGATAATTTTGCTAAGTCTGGGTCCAAAGTGTTAATAGAACGGCTCTGATTGGCTAGTTGATAATGTTACTAAGTCAGGACCCAAAGGGTTAAGATTGATTTTTTTCAGTGAAAATACGGGCGAATAGCCTTGTCTAGATTATTTCTTCAATCCAAAACAGCTTTTTAGTCTCTAACCCTTTGGACCCTGAATGGTCGATATATTGACCCAAGTGACCCAATGAAAAAGAAAATTTGGCTGATATTTCGATCTCTTATAATTGGAAAATTGGTAATTTTGTTAAATACGTATCGTCTTTTTTCGTGAGTTATTACTTTTTAAGTCACCGTCCAAAGGATTAAAGTTTTTCTTTATCATTATAGTTGACACGCTAATGAAGCCCAAGAGTTAGAATGAAACGAAAATAATTTCCTACAATTTCATGTTATATATTGATTGCTTTTTGAACAGAAAGTACTTTTTCTTTCATCGTATTTGACATACAACTAATTAGTAAGTCTAAAAAAAAAAAAAACAAGAAAAAAGAAACGGTTTTGAACATTCGCTAATCAGGATGTGATATCAACTTGCATAAAAAATAAATCTTAATGGATTATAAAAAAAATCGAGTTAATTATCGTTAAATAAAAATCAAGTTAATTACCCTTAAATACTTACTTTCTTGGAGAAAATAAAAATATTCCAAGGATATTAAGTGATAGCTAAATGAGAAAGACAAGATTAATTTGCTTCATATCAAATTAAACAAAGTCCATTATATATACTTAGTTTTAAAAGTATACGCAGTTGCTTCATGAAGATCATCACTATATAACTTGCTGTAAATATGCTATTTTCAAAAAAAAAGAAAGAAGACAATGTTTATCTTTAAAACGTGCATTTAAAAAACACCCTTGCAAAGGTTGAATGCCCACATTGTGAAAATGAAACACCCTTGGGAAGTGTATGAATCCCCACATTCCCTCACCATATAAAATATTGTGTTATCAAAAAAACTAAATGTGGATAGAAAATAAAGTTTACTAAAAATGATTGTTCTCGGCATTAAATTACCTAAAATGGTTTATATGGATTAAATAGTGCATATTGTGTTATTAAAAAAACTAAGTGTGGACAAAAAGAACGTTTATCAAAAATGATTGTTCGTGGCATTAAATGACCTAAAAGGTTGATATGGATTAAATAGTGCATATTGTGTTATTCAAAAAACTAAGTGTGGACAAAAAACAACGTCTACCATAAATGATTTTTCCCGGCATTAAATGACCTAAAAGGTTGATATGCCGTAAAAACACGATCAAACAGAGAACAACAACAATAACATTTTTAAATAAATTCTTTATGTTACGTTCAATGTTCACTCTGTCTACTAAAACGAATATTTTTCAAATTATATTTTAATTTTTGTTAGTGTTACTGTTCCACTGTCAGTGAGTTGACTTGAATATTGTAGGTTAAGTAGCAATAGAAAATATCTTTAAAAATTATTTTAATTTCATTGTTAATTTATTTAGTTTGTTTGGCACTTAAAAAATCACTAAAGGCTACTAGTGAGTGACTACTAAAAAGATAAAAATAGTTGCTTTTAAATTAAGTCGCTACTACTCGATTTCTTTGTACTTTAATGGTTTTTCTGAGCTTTTTTAGTTTTGTTTGCTATTGATCAACCCCCACTTACCAAAATCTTTAATAGTTTTGAAGATTCGTTCAAGTGGACTGGGTTAGCAAGAAGAACGAACAAAAACGACCATTTTTTTAAAGAGTCATTATTTTGGCACCAAAATTATTCGCCTTTTTCCTTAGTTAATGAATTTAATTTAATGAATGAATAATGTGTGTGTTTTTGTTGTTTATTTCAAATAAGAATTTTTACAAATTATAATAATCAAATCAAAGCAAAATTAAAAACCCCAAAAAACAAAAAAAACTAATTCTGTTACAATTTACTTCTTTGCCTATTTAAAAAAAAAGAAGTTAAAATTCAAGTTGGTCTTTTTTTAACTTTTTATTTAATTTTTTTCTTCTGTCGTTTTTTTTACACTTTAATTTTTTTTCCCCACTTTATTCTTCATCACAAAATGTTTACTTTATAGCTTTTAAATTTATGAATAATACCCACATTCTCTCCAGCTATGCGTTAAATAGTGAGTGCATATTGTGTTATTCAAAAAACTAAGTGTGGACAAAAAACAACGTTTACCATAAATGATTCTTCCCGGCATTAAATGACCTAAAAGGTTGATATGGATTAAATAGTGCATATTGTGTTATTCAAAAAACTAAGTGTGGACAA
>JAYKTE010166235.1:0-12815 GCA_036873565.1 Xipholeptos notoides | reverse complement strand
GTATGTATGTATGTATGTATGTGTGTGTGTGTGTTTGTGTGTGTGTGTGTGTGTGTGTGTGTGTGTGTGTGTGTGTGATTTCCTAGGGTGGTGACCTTATAGAAACATCTTGGTGAGTTTAGGAAGAAGAGCAATTTTCTTTTATTAGGGATGCAAGTTTCTAGACTTGATTAGGGCTTAAGATTGGATGCTGCTGGCCTTTGTGCAAGTGTAATGTAATTCAGCCTCGGATTAGTGAAACCAAAAGGTGTCTCAGTCAAGAGAAAGAATATTTTAGCTTATGCAGTTTTTAAGTGAATCATTACCATCTCTAACAAGTAATGTCCATTTTTCCCTCCTCACCCATAAACTGACCATAGCTATAATTTCCCTGGGGTCAACACTGCTCGAATTATTTCAGCAATCACAGATCATAACATTTGATGAATTTCTGGCAAAAGAGGATTTGTAAATATTTGTTATAAATTCTAATTTTTGCCTGTTCTGGATGGCTTTGAGATGAATCAGAGATTTTTTTTTGATCAGCAATATTTGAATTATGTAAATAAACTTAATTCACAAATGGGATCAGCTTTAAAGTAAAAATGTACTGAGGTGGACTTGGGAGCTTAATCAAAAAGTAGTATTTTACAGTTGGTTGGTGTCATGGTAAACTCACTTACTCTTGCAATAATAAAAATGTGGCATTTTATAGTTGGTTAGTCTTATGGTAGATTTACCTACCCTTACAATAATGAACTCTTCATATGTATAAATATGAGTCAAGCGGGAGACTTAATCAAAATGTGATGTTTTTGAGTTGGTTGGTGTTATGATAGGCTTACCCACCATCACAATAATGAACTCCTCCTATGTATAAATATGAGTCAAGAGGGAGACTTAATAAAAATAAGGTACTTTTGAGTTAATTGGTGTTATGGTGGATTTACCTACCCTTGCAATAATGAACTAATCTTCTATAGAAATATAGACCAAAGTCTTTGGAATAGGTATGAACTAAAATCCTTCAAACTATGGTTTATATAGTCCTACAAAAATGTTTCAAATGTAAATCAAAGTTAGTTAAAAAAACAAAAAAAAACAAAAAAAAACAGAAAACAAAATGAAACCAACAATTGCACTCATTCTCAAATTAAAACTACAATAATAATCTCCCTGGAAAAATAGAAGAGCCAGAGAAAAAAGAGAATAAAAAAGTTAAAGGTTCACCTGTGGCATGACACAGGAATTACCAAGATATATGGAGGCAGCACTTTACACTGAAATAATTCCTGTAACTTTTCTGTTTATTCTTATGAAAATAAATTTAATTGAAAACCTATTCAATTGTGTCTTTTCAATTCTTGCCTTCATATGCTGAAATATAACACTTACCAGACTTTATTTGCATGGTATAATGATCTGTTCACGGCAATCGTTCTGTATAGAACTACACTCAGGGTTGGATGAAGTTTAAGGTCATACTCAGGAAGTCTAGGATTTCAGCATTTTAACATAGGCTTGGTTGGAATTATTTTCTCAGTCGAACATAAGATTGCGATTTAACAAGAGTAATATTTTTTTTACCAGGAGTCACAAGCTGCATCTGTCCAGGTTTTCTGTCAGTGTTGCCTCCCACCTTGATAAGATACTCTCCAAAGTTAACAAGCCCAATTAGCCTAAAGCAACCAAAAGTAAACATAATGATCTGGCTGCAATTTGAACCAACATTTTATAATTTCAGAATCCAACAATTTTATCATTCATCCACAGTAAGCGGGTTGGTTGAAGCAGATATAACAAATTTTTGTTTAGAATGTGTGTTGTAATATTTCCTCAGGATTTTCCTTGATATTTATTATTACTATTAAAAGAATGGAATTGAATAATAACATGAGAGTATTCAAAATTTATTGTCAAAACTTATTGCATAAACTTGAATTGTTATTTTATTTCTCTATTGTTCAAAATAACAATAAATAAATGAAACTCTATAAATTACTTTTGAGTCATATAACCCACTTCCCCAGCTCTCAAAAATATCTGTCAAAAGTAGGGATAAACTCTTTTATAGAATTAATAAATATAATAATGCAATTTACACTCAATAGAGAACACACTCAATTAAACATTTGAATATATTTTAGATAACAAAGAAATCTGGCCTCTCTTAAAAGTTTCACTTGGGTGAACAGTTTAGGAAATATGAGTTATATCTAATCTTGCTTTTATCAATCTTGATTCACTTTTAGATGATTATTACGGCTTAGCAAATACCTCACATGTTATTCTAATGCTTTGTAAGGTGGGAATTTCCATGCCACAGCGGATATGTACTCAGAATTTATAAATATGATATATAAATTCAAACTCTTTATGTTCAATTTCAGTCTAATTTCCCTTGAGGAGTTATGAATCCTCTTTATATCTTCTAGCTATTGGTCAATTAGCATAACTATTGTCCTATAACCAAGATGTCATTATATTTACACATATACTCCATATCTGCCACTTGGAAACTGCCCAAAACATAACCTAGGCGGTATCAGTCATGTGAGGACAAATCCATCTGTAGTGTGTCACCTCAACACAGTATCTTATGAATAAGAATTTGAATACAGCATTAAAAAGCAAAGCAAAACAAACCAAACCAAACCAAACCAATTCACCTTTCTATCTAATATTCAAAAATTATTTTTGGATTATTCATGATGAGTGCTTTACTCAAATATCATATAAACTATAAGATATCAAATTATTTGGAATAAATAACACATATATATAGTACAAGCCAAGGTCAGTATCTTACAAAAAAGTTTGATATGGTATTAAAAACAAAAGCAAACCACACTAATTTACTTTTCTATCTAGTGTTCAAAAATTTTCTTTAGATATTCATAATGTAGGCATTTCTCAAATATCTTAGAAAACAGGAAAAAACTGAAAAAAATATAGACAATCTTTCCTGAATAAAACTATCAAAAAATATTTAGTCATATTTTATTTATTAACTTTGAGCTTATTGAAGTGTTTTTTCGTGAATCAAAAGGATCTGTATGTATTGGTGCATAACTGTCTCCATGACTAACACATATTTCACAGATCAATATGTTTTTGAATTAACTTGCTGGCCTTGGAAGTAAGGTAGAAATGTGATATGATTTCATATTTGGATTTAATAAGAATAATTTTGCTTTATTTCTTTCCTTGTTTGTTTTTGTTTTACAACATATCAACCTTTTAAGGTCATTTAATGCTTAGGACAATCATTTTTTGGATAAATATTCATATTTTTTTAATAACTCAATAGCTTGAGGGAATGTGGGGATTCATACCTTTTACAAGGGTATTAGTCCAATTTTGAATGCAAATGGAACAACTGAGATTCAAACTTGCATATTACAATTCAAAAGTCTGACTGCCTACCCACTGCTTCAAGTGGACTTCCCCACTAATTTTTTTAAAATTCTGTCTTAAAGTATTATTACTAAGTAAAAATTTTCAAATGGTAGAATATAATTTGTTTAGAGATATAGAGCACTTGTTGAATAATGACCCTTTCCAAGTATCTTTAGTAATCTAATATCTATATTTTTTGTAATCTATATATCTATTTATCCATCCATCTATCTATTTATCCATCTGTTGTACTCCAGAAGAGTCACTGAGGAAGACTTGGACACAGATACTGGTTACATAAGTATTTTAGTAACAAAGAAGACAGAATACAGAGAGAAATGGAGAGTGATAGTACTTAATGCTAACATGGCATACTTTGGTTGAGACTTCAAGAGCATTACCTCTTGGTATATATACAGTTTGAAAAAGTTCATATATGTGTATGTGTGAGTTCCCACAACACTATCAGAGTCCAACTTGGTAACCTTCGAGTCAAACAGGGAAGTCTTTATGGAACTGAACTAAACCTTTATTCAGTGCACAGAGGTAGACTGTCCTCATTATGTAAGCAGCAACTTAATATAATGTTGTTCTAAATTAAGTATTCTTATCTACTTCCAGCTGCAGTCATATATGAACTGCTACGCTATGCTGTTTAGATTTTATAAAAAATAATCCACAAAACCACTGCATAATATTTCAGCTAGATTGAATAATGCAGCAAGAAAGACATCATTGATAACATTGTGAATAAAACAATAAAAATAAAGGTAAAAGTCAGAAAAATTTGAAAAATGATAATCAGCAAAACTCATCTTACAAAAGCAAACAACATATCTGTAACAATAAAGAAAATAGTAAATGTCATAAGAATGATATTGGTATTAGAGTAAATAGATGAAAATTAAGTTGAAATTAAAAGGAATGGATGGAAAAATAACAGAAAAATGTTGCTATTAGAAGAAATAGATAAAAAAAATAAAAGAATAATCTTGTTTTTAGAAGGAATAGGTCAGAAATGAAAGAATAAAGTTTTTTTTAGAAGAAATAGATGAAAAATGAAAGAACAATTTTACTATAGGAAGGAATTGATGGAAATAAAAAGAAGAGAACATGTTAAACGAATTGAAATAGAAAGTTGGAAGTTAAAGAATAAAAAATCTGGAAAGGGAAAATAATACCAAAATTGAAAAAGGAAAAAAAAAAAGAATAAAAAGAGATCAGAGTAAAATCGATGTCAAAGAAGATGGAAAGCAAAGAAATTTAAAAGTGAAAACAAACTAACAAGACTAGGTAAAATATAACAAGATAAAAGACTGAAAGATAGGAGGTGGGTGGACATCTTCAAAAATCCAGGTAGTATTTATATGCTTTTTATTCTTCTAACTAAATTACCAATTCCTTTGTTTGGTCAACAATGTCTCTTCTTCACCTACTGCACAGAGAATTACCCAACAGATGCTAGGTTTCTCAACCTTTGTATTCACACTAAGTTTATACATTGATTTATGTTGTTATTCAGTAACAAAAACAAAACAAAACAAAATAGAAGGTTTTTGGCTGGTATTGATTCAGTCTGGTTTATTGGTTTTAGTTGTTATGGCATATCAACCTTTTTTTTGATATATTGATATTTACTTTATCTTCATTAAATGTCTAGGACAGATCATTAAAATCTAACTATTATAAATAAACTCAGGGTGTCCTACAGTCACTGATACATATGGCTTTTATTTGAAATAAGTGTATTTAGGCAGTGTTTTATCATTTATACACATCGGATTAAAAAGATACTTATTGTCTTGTTCTAATATCTTGATGTAAGGTACATGCACACCCACTGGCATAGAGTCATAGTTTCTAAACTGATGAATAAATGAAACTTTGGCTGTCTTTGTGTGTGTGTATGTTTGTTCCCTATGGACTCTAAAATGGCTCAACCGATTTTCCTGAAAAATTACATGGATGCACTTCATGTGTCTAGAAAGTTTTTTGCTAGGTTTTTTCTCAGAATAACTCTGATAATTATTAATTATTGATAATAGAAAATCATCAAAAAAGTGTGTGGCTATTATTAACAGTAAAACCATAAAAACAGTCATTATGAATGAAGGACTGTGTTGTGAGTCAGTCTTTAGAGCATTAGGTTCACATCACGTGCTCTACAGGTTTAAATCCCACTCGGTTTGAAATCTTAACAACATTGTATGTTACTGAGAAGATCAAATAAGATTGAAACAGCTGTTTAGCACTATGTTATAAGTTATGCAAGATTTTGCATTTAATTATAACCTTTTAATTTGATTTAAATAAATATTTATTTTTGGATATATCTAAAATTTTCTGAGTTGCCTAGGCAACGCTGGACAATACTGCTAGTAAAGAAATAAAAAAATAAGAGAAAGTAATTAGATAGGAAAAAAAAGAATTTTTTTGAAGTTTTTTTTCCAAGGTCACAGTCAAAGAAGTTGAATGAAGATACATTGTAGTCTATTGACAGTCAAAAAAGACAAGAAGCAGAAGAGGCTCTAGATGTTTCATTAACACTTTTTGGTGCAGTAAAGGGAAGCCACTTGACAGCAGTTAGGCGCTTGGACTCCTGAATCACAGTGCACGAGTCCAAAGCCTGGCCATTCTGTCATGTTTACATGTGGACTAATACCATTCCCTCCAGCTATGGGTTAAATTGTGATACATTTAACTGGGATGTGGAAAAAATAATGGAAACACCTGTGAATTTAGCATCAAATTTAGCAGTTTTATAATAATTGAAAAGAATTATCAAAATATTTTAAAAATGTTTATTTATGTTAATTGTTGTCCTGAATTAATTAGTTTCATTTATTTTTATAATAGTAAAAAGAATTAAAATGACATATCCATTAGATTTTAGAAATGTCAAGGTGTTTTCATTATTTTTTCTAACCCCTGTTCATATGTTTGGAGACCACTTGTAAATTCCAAATTTTCATGAAACTTCCAATATGAAATTGTGTGTATTCAAATGGTTAGCTGGCTCTATCTCAACATTTCAGTATGCCTTATATACACACACTCAGTAAAGGTACACAATCTGATATGCTAACTTTATTAAGTTGTTTATCTTACTCACTCTTCACCAAGAAGATAGTATTTTCACAGAAATATGATGAAAGGGGGCAATTCTAAATGATGGGCATGACCTTAACGCATGTGGAGGAATAAAACTGCCTTTCTTTTATATGTTTTCAGTGTCTTTATACAATTTACATGATACACACAATTTGGGATTTTTTTTTTCTAATGTTTTTTTTCCCTTGATTTCAAATTAATTTAAAGATTGAATCCTTTCTGTCACCTTACAAAATGGGTCTAAACATTACAGCTATTTTGAAATCACCCCCTTTGGGAAATTAATTATTTCGAAATGGTATTTTTACCATAATTATAGGAATAGATGTGTAAAAATAGTTCTTCCTCTTCGAATCACGTGCAATTATAATCAGAAGTTTTAAAGTGTTTCATCAAAAAGGCAATAACTTTGCCAATTAGTTATATCATTTATCTTTTAAAAGGCAAAACACTTTCAAGAGATAAAAGATTTCTTTTGATATCTCAGCCTGGGGGACATACACATCAGTTGCAGTTTTTCCCTTTTACAAATTAGATATTTTTCAAAGAAACATTTTCCTCAATTGGATGCAAAGTACAATGATGTTTACAAGATGGAGAATTAAGCATTTGTAAATGAGAATCCCCTTCAAATTTTCATTTTCATTTTTCAACATTTTTTTAAAAATGAGTGTAGCATAATTAGGGGACCTGCAGCTTAGAAATGTTGGGGCCAGCATTAGCCACCAAGATTTCAGTGATTTCATCTATTTCTATATTCAAGACCGCTATAAGTTTAGACAAAGGACAATTTTTTTCCCTATTTTTAATCCCCATTAATGATACAATGTAATGAGCATATAAAAAGTTTTTGGCAGAAATATAAACCTGCTGATAAATCATTAATCATTAATCAGCAGTGACGATTTAACTCACCTTTTAAATTTTTAAACTAAATAATAGGAGGCATTACTTTTGGAACATCCACTGTATTAGCAATCAATCAAAACAAACTGATGCAGGATCAACTCAAAGACCTTTATATAAACTTTACTAATCTATTTTAACCTAGATAATTTTATTTAACTAACTCTATCTAGCTTGACTTATTGAGGACTGATTCAATAAAGTTTATAGATTAAGAATAAATTAGCAAAATTTATATAAAGGTTTCCGTGTTGTTCTTGCATTAGTTTATTTTGCTTGTTAATACTATAGAAATTCCAAAAGTAATGCCTTCTATTTTTTATTTTGCCTGAATGGATTAGAATTGATTGCAAATTGCATTATGATGGTTAAACTTATATGTTTCATCTCTCTATTGCAGAAATTGATGTTGTTAGACTCTAAGGAAGTAACACCATTCATGAACGTGCATCAGGAGTAGATGTGCATTATTGAATTCCTCCATGCAGAAAAAATTGAATTGATCAACCATCACTGGCACTTGTTGAATGTTTACAAAGCTAATGTAGTTGATTTCAGAATAATTAGGAAATGGGTTTGTCGATTTCAGACTGGTGAAAGAGATGTGAGTGATAAAGCACAAAAATGAAATCAAAATGGACCACTTCATTCATTACTGGCAAAAGTGCATTAACAATGGTGGTAACTATGTAGAATAATAAATTCTGGAGCACAAAAGGTCACTTGTTTTAACGATACCTCTCATGCCTTTGTAGCCTTTCAATTAAAAAAAAATAACATTACTTTTAGAACTATCCTTGTATCTATGGTTCCAAAAGTAATGCTTTATATGCAAATGTGCATTGAGAATGGTGATGACTATGTAGAAGAATAAATTCTTGGATATAAAAGGTCACTCGTTTTTATGGAACCACTCCCATCTTTGTAGCTCTTCAACTTTTGAAAAATAACTTTAAAAAATAGGAGGCATTATTTTTGTAACTACCCTCATATAAGCCATCAAACTGGACAAACCAACCAAATGTGTAGGGTTATGCCAATATGGATTGCTGAAAACACATGAAGTTGGCTAAATTTTCTACAAAAGCTTAAAAAAAGATCAAACAGATCTTTAGAAAAACATCTATGTATTAATATGCTAGCACATGTGTGTGTTATAGTAGATTTTTATGTATCTTGTATATAGAATTTAATTTAAATAGTATCATGTAATTCACAGGTCCAGCTAGTCCATAATAGTATCATGTAATTTACATGGATCCAGCTAGTCTATAATTGTATTATTTAATTTACATGGATCCAGCTAGTCTATAATAGTATCAAGCAATTTACATAGGTCCAGTTAGTCTCAATGATACTAATTACCAACCCTCATCTCAAAACCTTATGCAAATAATTAAACATTGTGAATATAAGAACATAAATGAAAATAATTACCTGAATATCTGAATAATACTAACAAGCCTCATCTCAAAATTTCAACGAAACAAGTAAATAAAATTGCCAGCAGACTAAAGTACATCTAATTTAAGAAAGAAATATATTACATTTCTATAGAAAAATCAATTTTATGATAGGTGAACCATCTCTTTATTTAAAATACTTAAAAGTTTTATTCACACCAATTCAAGCATTATTTATACATTTAACTAAAACAAATTGGCAAATTTATTTCAGGGAAATGATAATGTTGTTTTCTATTTTCTTTCCATTTTTGGATTTAAAAAAAACAAAAAATGTAAACTAGTTCATGATGTTTCAAAGTACAAAAAGCAAATATGAATTAAATTGGTTCAATCCAATAGAACTGTGCCAGTACTTGAGTTATTTGATGAGATAGGAAAATCCAACTGGGAAGATAATAAATTTATTTTCTATTATTATTATCACTATTGCTCATGTATAAACAACTGATGAAGCAGTTTTTTTTGTTTTTTTATAATGATACTCAGCAAAATTCAAGTTCTAAATAAGGGCATCTATTTATTTATAATGAAATTTTATTTTCCTTCCAAAACCTGCAACATTTCTATGATACATGGGTTGTTTCAAAAGTAATACCTCTTATTTTTGTTGTCCTGCTTGAATAGATCAGAAGGCATTGCAAATTGCTTTGCTATAGTAACTGAACTTATGCATATATGACCTGAATGTTTCATCACTCAGTTGCAGTTCTGTCTTCGTAGCTCTTTAACAAAAAATTTAGTTTCACTGTTTAACCAATCAATGAATAAATAAGAGGATAAAAACATTTATCAGTGAAATTAGCTCAAACTTGAATGTAATAGTAAAACTGGGGTTTGAACTTATGTATCCTGAACCAAAATACTTTGCACTTAACCACTACCTATACAGACTTGCCCTCTTTATTTTGATACTTATTCTATGATTTAATACAGCATAAGCCTTCATCACTATAAAAAAATCTCTGTGTAGGCTGTCTGACAACCATACATGGTTTGATGACACTTTCCATCGTTTCTTGAGCTGGATGGATGCCATCATCATCATCATCATTATCAATACAGGATATCTCATATCGGAGTTTGAATCCCAGTTATTCTATTTGCGTTCATATTTGGACTAATATCCTTGGGAAAGGTATGAATCCTCACATTACCTCCAGCTATGGGTTAAATAGTGCATATTGTATTATTCAAAAAACTAAGTGTGGACAAAAAATAATGTTTACCAAAAATGATTGTTTCAGCATTCAATGACCTAAAAGATTGATATGCTGTAAAACACAAACAAATAAATATCTCATATAAATGAAAGCATGTTACATAATGTTGATGTATTTGATTTTGGAATTTTAATACTTAAACTCAAATATTAGTTTGATAGGTTCAATTTTTTACTAATTTGTTTAAGTTTCTGAGATAATATTTGACTTTAATAATTTTGATTATAAAATCATAAAAAGGTTGATATGCTGTAAAATAAGATATACGAAAAATAAAAATCTATATCAGATAAATCTTTGTCTAAAATATATTCATTCTTATCACTCAATTACCTTAAAGGTTGACTTGCTGTTAAAATAATCAACTAAATTAACACTGTTCTTTCTCTGTGTTCTTCCCTCAACAAAGAAAGTGTGGTATTTGAATATTATTCAATTTTCAATTAAAAGTTATCCATAGATTTCCCCAAAGCCAATCTTAATATGAACTGTGCAAGGAAGTCATAGTCATATTAGAAAGACATAAACAAAGACAGACAATGATAGAAAAATAGGAATATATGAATTTCTTATCCAAGTATGAATTATTTACCTAGACTCATAATACAAAAATCCTCATTTATTTTCACTAGCATCATAGCCTTGCATTGCACATACAACTCAGAAAGTTTTAGGTATTACCTAAAATGAGTAAAAAATGCTCACCATTGTTCAAGCAATTTTTATGGTTGAACACTTAAATGTGAACTGAATAAATGGATTTGTAAGTGGGCCAAATCAATAAAAATTCTTCAACTGAACTAAGCAGTCAGTGAAGATTCAATCATAACTTCCTAACCATGCAGTGCATCTCTACAATTGGCTACTAATATTAACCATCATTGGTTTTTACACCATTGATTGAATTTTTGGGATGATCAAATGTGGTTTAGGCACCTTTTTGGCTAAAAAAGTGCAAAAATTTGAACAGTCTTGAGACATAAAAGTATGGCTTTACCTGGTTAAACTATTGGTCTATGCCCATAGAAAATTTGAATGGCATAGCTTAAAAATATGTATAGGGAAGAAAAATCTTTAACAAACAGACAAACTGCTTTTTATATATTAAGTCGTCCCAAAAGTTTGAGGAAACATGTAAAAAATTCATTGATTTGAAGCAGGCTGAATCGTACTTTCACCAGATCAGAAAGCCTGCAGATCGATAGCAGAAATATCTTGGAAAATGATGGTTTTTATTTTGAGTAATACTTTTTGTTGTTTTTGTTATTACCTAATAATAGATTAAAAGAATAGACTATCAATCATACAATTTCTCATTAGTTATATTCAGTATATTTGATACCCTGACAATGTTGATCAAATCTACTAGAGTTAGTATGTAACTGAAAAAAAAATAAAAACAGGAATTTTCTTTTTACCGCTTGAATGCAATATAGACAAGCTAATATAGTGTGTCAGGTGATTACCATTCTAATCTTATTAATTCCAAGACAGACGCTATTGTTGTCTTGTGATCTCACCTTCACAACAAACTTTATTTATAAGCCAAGAGGCTGGCAATACTTTGAATAAGAAAGCTTCTCTTAAGTTCTAATTTACATATATATAGAAGAAGTGAACATAAAGCAATAAAGATTTGTCTCTTTTTTTTTTCTTCAGCCATTTCTACCAACTATACAAGTGACATTGAAAGTAAAATCCACCAAATGCTTAAGTTGTTCCCAACTATTATCTTCAACCAGCAGCTATACTTGGTCTTGCCCAGGTGTTCATTAAGTCAGGATTAATTATTTAGCAAGCTGAAACTTGCAACATTGATAAAAAATAAAACTGCCAACAGTTAGGTCTCTTTTGGAAATTATATTTATGCAGCACCTGCTAGACTCACTGTTGCCAAGTCACTTATCGAATCATGATGCACTATTTTCCGAGCCTCATCATACAAAAATTGCAGTATTGGTTGTATCTTGACTAGGAGATAAAAATGAAGTTATTATTCATTTTATTTGAAACAGGATTAAATATGATTATAAATAGGATTTAAATAGGATTATAGTTTGTTCTTGCAGATAAAAATAAGAATTATCTTTTACACAAAGTTTAGCTTCTTTCATTTTTTACCTTTAATTTATGGCATACGAGGTGCGCGTGTGTTAAATGATTAAAAAATACTCCATAAAGAAGCTAATGAGATTTTAGTGATTTGCTGAGGTTTTAATTATGAGCTATCTCTTGCAATATACTAAGATTGAATGTAGTTGGTCTCTGGCGAGACAAACTTAGTTAGTCCAATTAAAATTTATAGTTTCTATATCCATTTTTTTGGACTGTTGTTCTCATTTTTATAATTGTTGTTTTCAATTTTGGCTAATTAATCCTCTAACCTTTTTAAGTTCATTAACAATGACCAGGTAGGAATGTCGAGTCTTAAAAATGTATTTCCAGTAATTACTATCTTTGGATCGGATTTGAATGCTCATCTTCAGACAATTCTCACCTAGAACTGAGGATGCTCAACGTCTCTATCCACTGTGCCACAGGCTCAGAGGAGCAATTATGCTTGGGATTTTGGAACACTTAAATCCACTATGTTGCTTGGTGTACGGTCTTATCATCACCCGACTAATCATCACCCGACCAATCATCACGCTCTACTCATCACGAGTCTTATGATCACGTGGGTTTTTCATCACGTCGACAAATCATCACTCCTAGCCTTCGACTTATCATCACT
>JAYKTE010166124.1:0-12815 GCA_036873565.1 Xipholeptos notoides | reverse complement strand
ATAAATGGTAAGAAGTGCCCAAGAGAAAATCGGGGAAGAATCAGGATTGAAATTAGTACACTGCAGTGATTGTTTTCCTGTCGGAGGAAGAAGATGGTAATATGCACACAACAGAGCATTCGTATGTCAAATAGTTACAAAGAAGCCATGTAATATGTTCCAGTTAAGCTCGCTTATTCAAATACATTTTGAGATGAGAAAAAAAGAGAGAAAGACAACCAAAAAAACAAACCGAAAGTTAATGATTAACATTTCTCAGCCAATGTACAAATCCTACTGTTACAACAACCACGAAATGGTTAATAAATACTACTACTAATACTACTACTACAACAACAACGAAATGGTTAATAAATACCACTTACAACAACAACAACAACAACTACTACTACTACAAATCATAATAACAATAGTAATATAATGATAATAAAACAAACTAATCATTTCGTTGTTCTGTCCAGACTTTAATTAATTGTACACCAAATATCCAATCTTAAAACAAGGAAAGAACATTTGGGGACTTATTTGAATTCTGTATTTGATTATTATTTTTTTATTTATTTAAAAGTTGCTAGCGAATAGAAACGAGGAAAGACGGTAGAATGTATTTTTTGGCAGATTAGAACATCTTTTTTTTTCTTTTTTTAGATAGGACCTTTATTTTCGTTTTTTTTTTCTATTTCTTTTCTTTCTTTCGTTTTTCCTTTCCATTTTCTATCTTTCTTTTATAATTCCCATTTCAATTCTTTCTTTCTCTCTTTCTTTCTTTTTTCCTTTCCATTTCCTTTCTTTGTTTCTTTATTTTTTCATTTTTATCTTTCCATTTCCTTTCTTTATCTCTTTCTTTTTTTACTCCCTTCCTTTTTCCATTTTTAGTAGTTACTATGTTTTCATTTTTGTCATTTATTATTTTTGATATTCTTACTCTTAAACCATATTTCTTTCTGTATTTCTTCCTTTCTTATTTAATTTTTCTTCCCTCTTTCTTTCCTTCTTTCTTCCTATTTTCTTTCCTTACTTCCCCCCTTTCATTTTGTTTTTCATAATTACTGTGTTTTTAAAATATAATTTTTATATTTTATTTTATTATACTTTGTTTTAATCCCTCTTTCTTACTTTCTTTCATTTTTTTGTTTTTTCATTGCATTTCCTTTCTTTCTTTCTTTCTTTCTCTCTTTCTTTTTTTCCATTTCCTTTCTTTCTTTGTTTTTTTCGTTTTTTTTCTTACATTTTTTCTTTCCTTTTCTTTTTCCATCTTTCTTTCCTTCCGTTCTTCTTTTTTTCCTTTCTTTTATCCTTCCATTCTATTTATCTATTTATTTCCTTCTTTCTTCATTCCACGATTTCTTTCTGTTTCCTTTCTACTCCTCTTTCATTTCTTTCTTCCTTTCTTTTATTCCTCTCCCCCACCCCCTCCTTCCCTCACCTCTTACCTCCATTCATACGCCCTTTCTTTTTGTTTATTTCTTTTTGTCCCCGCTTTCCTTTTTCCTACTTTCTCTTTTCATTTACTGCATTTTATTTCACATTTAAATCTTTCTTTTCGCCATGATCATCCATCCACCTATCCAACATACAACCAACCAAAACCCATCCATCCTCCCATCCATCCATCCATCCATCCATCCATACATTCTCCCTGTTTTTTTCTAATAGTGCTCCTCCTAATTTCTCATCTATACACGAGGTCCGTTCCAAAAGTAATGCCACCTATTTTAAAACTTTTAACTAAAAAAACTCTAAGAGCTACAAATACTTTAAAAAGAGTGACGTTTTGAGCTCCAGAAATTATTTTTTTATATATTCGCCACCATTCTCGATGCACTTTTGCCAGTGATAAACGAGGTGATCCAATTTTACGTCCGGAGAGCACTTTGTCCCTCACATCTCTGTCACCACTCTGAAATCAATGAACCCATCTCCTAATTGGATTTCAAATCAACTTCATCAGCTTTATAAACGTTCAACAGGTGCCGGTGAATATTAATCGGTTCAATTTTTTCTGCTTCGAAGAATTTAATGACGCATCTCTGCTCTTGACGCAGATCAAAGGTTGCTTTCTTAGAGTCACACATCGTCAATATTTGCAACAGAAAGATGAAACTTTCAGGTCACGAATGCATAAAGTCAATCATTATAAAATGCAATTTACAATCCTCTATGATCCGTTTCGTTAGAATTAAAAAAATGGGAGGCTCTTTATTTTTTGAACGTCCTTCGTAAATATGTTCCATAACATACATTGAGGTATTAAAGTTATCTTCCTTGTTTCCATTCGTTTCGAATCTGATTGTATAGGAAGTACTTTGTTATTGTACCGGAAGTCCACTAGATCTTTTACTATTGACCAAGAGCTAAATGTTTTGTTGCGAAATTCGATACAAAACTTTATTCTCCTCGAACTGATACTTTTAGTAAAAGTTGCAACGCGGTGGCAATACTTCAAGGTTTAATCGTCATTGACAATTAAGTTGCATTCAATCACTATTATGTTACAGTAGTGCATCTCAAATCATATCAGAACTTAATCAAGATTTCCATGTATTCGATTTCATCAACTTAGGGCGCTCCTTAATTCTTTTCTATTGGGGTAAGCATGGGACACCTTTTCCTCGAATGAGAAAAATGATGCTAGATTTAGAGCCATTTTTGTAGATGGACGACATAAAATTAATCGTAATTCAAACTTGAATTGAAAGAAAAGAAAAGGAAAAAAAAGAAAAGAAAAGAGAAAGACCAAATTGTGGAAGCAAAATGATCAAAATAGAACACCTGATTGTATCTCAATATTAGAAAATATCTGGGAACGTATAAAATCCAAATAAGAAGTTTCATTCAGTTATTTTGTTGATCCAGAAAATGATGTTAATTACAAATGTCATTCCAAAAGTAATGCCTCTTATTTTTTTATATTCTACGCAAATGGATCAGAGGGAATTTCATTTTGCATTGTTATGATGACCGAACTTATACACTCATGATCTGAAAAGCCCGACTCTCTCTCGCAGATATCATATATACTTGGTCGATCACCAAACCAAGTTAGGCACAAGGCTGATTATATTTCCGAGCTTTTTGGATTCAGTGTTGTTCTTCACCTAGATAAGTTACTTTCCTTGAGTTGACGGGTTTCATTTACCCGAGATTTTTTTTTGAATCAGTGTTATCATTACACATAGAAAAGTTACTCTCCCGAGCCAACGAGCCTCATCTTCTCGAGGATGTGAGACTCAACCCTTGTCATGGACGGGCGCCAGAAGCAGAGGTTCTTCATCGAATTTCTCCATAAAGAAACAAATTAACCTATCAACAGTCACCGGTGCCTGTTGGACGTTTATGAAGTCGATGCAGTTGATCTCAACACGGTTAGTAAATGGATTAATCGGTTTCAGCATGCAAGTGCTGCAAGTGACCGCTGTTAGAATTCAAAACATTGATAATAATAGTAGTAATGATGATAACAATAAGGATAATGATAAGAATGATAAGGATTATAATATTAGAGAAATAAATCTAGAAGAGAAACAAATATCTGTGCGTATTTGAAGGCGAATGTCATGATAGCGTGGAATATAGAATATCTTCGGAAAGGCAATTATATACCTTACTGCACGCGTCTGGCTCAGGTAAACTGGATGATGAAACTAAAATGAACTGAAGGTCAAACTAATACTGACCGATTTGATAACGGACGACACACAACTGCCTCGTTTCCACAATTATTTTTAACTCATTGCATTGGAAATTCAAAACCAATGCTGGGCTTTCGCTTCTTTGGATATAATCTTACAAGTAAGCGGAAGCCGCCGAAATTAAGCAGCAGATCCCATCCGGGTGATTTAATAGCTTTAAAAAATATACTAAAAATAAATAACAAACAAACAAAAAACAAAAAACTATAAGCACGAAAAACCTAGTTAATCGTTTCCTAAATTGGTTGTAAGTCTTTATTGGTGGTGCGACATTAAATGTCCACTTTTGAGTTAGAAGAGCCACAAGGAAAGCGCTTTCAGCAGCATTGATCATGTAATTGAAATGGTCTACTCCACCAACAAGACAACGGTCTGTTGCTGTTGTTGAGCAGGAAGTCTTCTCTTTACCAGCTTTCGCTCAGATCAAACTTTTTGTATTCAATAGACTTATTCGCAAGCTCAGAGAATTCTGAGACACCCATTCCTCACCCAAGGGGGTAAATCTATCTAGAGGACATTTTAATCCGCTAATCAGCTTAGTCAGTCAATGTAAAAGAGTGGATGCGTAAGGATGAGTATTTGAGAGGGTGGCATGTCACTCAGTTCGAAGTCTACGGTGGATTCGACTGCTCATTCCAAGAACCAGTCTGGTACAGTACCCGGTATTCTTAAGTGGTCACCCATCTTAGTGTTGAACAAGCTCTACGTTGCTTAACTTTGGTGATCTGACGGGAATCGTTGTCTACGATGCTTTCTCTACAATGGGTTTAAATGAAAGTTCTGTAACCTTTTTGATTTTAAAACCTTGTTGACCCTTGTTTTCTGAAAAATAGTGTAGAATCTATTTCCAGCCTCGAGATCTTACCAAGTCTTACCACTTAACAATGAACAGTCATATGGCTTACATTAAACTCTTTACCCAACTCTCAAAGTTGTTTTGAAAGGAACTACATTAATGACAGCCAGTCATTCTTCTGAATTGAGTTTGTTGGTGTACTCTTGCCTTGCCTCGTCTTTACGTCTTCCGTTATGAAACATAAACCCCTTTTCTACAGGTTTTTTTTATCAGATTATTTCCTTACTTTTCCAAAGATATTAATCGTTCCATTTACATTCATAATTTGAATAATACCCATAGGAACAGTATGAATCCCTACATTCCCTACAGCTATGGATCAAAAAGTACATATTGTGCTATTAAAAAAACTACGTGTAAAATAAAATTAAGGAAAACAAACATTGTCATTTTTTACGGCATTGGCATACTAATACCATAATAGAAAGGAACTGTCGGCCGCATTGAATGACTAAAGAAAACAGCAAATGTTCATTAATGAACGTGATAAAAGGGCATTGATGGAAGCATAAAAGGGAATGAATGAACACATCTATGACAGTAGAATAAATTATAGTCTTACAAAAAAGAAAAGCCTAACAATAGACTTCCATTGAGATACACGTATATACACATGCGAAGAGAATCCCCGCCCTTGACCTGTTATTTCCATGAAGGATAAGGATGAGTAATTTTTATTTATTCAATTCAGAAATCCCCTCAATTTCCTTAACATAGCTTCGTTAAAAGAGGGGGAATGGGAGATTTAGTTTCGAAGCCGCTTCTTTCTATGGCCGACATCACGTATTTAATTAATTAATATCTGATTCAAGCAAACTACCAAATGTTACTTTTTTCTTTTTCTATTTTATTTGACTTTTTTCCTCTTTTTACTCTTGAATAGATACGCCTGTTTATATGAAACTGTCCAGAAAGTTCAGATCGTTTTGATTTACTACTGACCACCATAGCAGTAGGTGCCGCCTTGCAAAACTGTGTTCATGAACTTTACTTTTTGACAGATATAGATTTACTGCATACTCTCAAGTTGCAATATTTCTTGATTCTATATTAAGATAATTCTCATCTATTACAGAACGTTTCGGGGAAGTCGACTTGGCCCAGTAGAGAGGTAGTCGGACTTCAGAATCGGAATACGCGAGTTCAAATCACAGTCGTTCCGTTTGCGTCCATATTCAGACTAATACCTTTGGGAAAGGTATGAATCATCACATTCCACTCCAGCTTTACGGTTAAATAGTGCATATCGTGTTATTCAAATAACTAATTGTGGACAAAAATTAACGTTTACCAAAAATGATTGTTCTCAACATTAAATTACCTAAAAATGTTGATATGCCGTAAAACACAAACAAACAACCGGAACGTTTTCCCAATGCTATAATCGTTTTCCAGGCTGAAGTCTCCAGTTATGAGTTTTTATAAACTTATTATGAGGTTGTCCGAGAAGCTTGTCAAGATCTCTTTGATTATGAAACAGCTGAATGGTACTTTCACCAGATCCGAAAGCTTGCAGATCGAAGGGAAAAAAGTCTTGGAAAATGATGGTCTTTGTTTTGGGGAATAATTTTTGTTGTTTCTGTTATTACTTAGCAAGTAAGATTTAAAAGTGTTTGCGAACTTTTGGGACAACTTAATATGTGTAATGGGCTGTTCCAAAAGTTCGTAAACACTGATGGTCTTTATTTTGAAGAATAATTTTTGTTGTTTTTGTCACTGCTTGGCGAGTAAAATTTCAAAGTGTTAACGAACTTTAGAGACAACCAAATAGTTAATAGTCGATTCGCCTATAGCATCAACGACGTACACTTTGCTTTTAAAGATTTTTGGAATTTTTTATTTTCGAATAAAGAGTATCTGAAAAAACAAAAACAAATAACAAACATTATTAATTGATATAGTTTTGAGTACAGAATACACATTGCACAATGAAATGATCACCCATCTCGTTAAATCTAACAAACGTGTGTTATCTGCGTCAAAAACATCTACGAGGGTCATTCCAAAAGTAATGCGATATATTTTTTTAACTTTTAACTCGAAGGGTTGTTTGTTTGTGACCAGTAGATCTACGACTTTGCCAACGCCTGGTGGTGCTTACCTGTGATCCAATGGGCATCTAGCCTCTTCTCGAGTTCCAGCGTTATTTGTGCCACTTCAGCCAAGAACCACACAGTCGTAACCTTACAACCACGGCAGTCCAGCTAAATTAAGAGCCCTAGATTCCATTCATCCCTTTTATCATCATTATTAATTTATCATTTATTTATTCACTTAATTATTCATTGACTGATTTATTGCCAATCGCATGGTTCATTTACTTAGTGCGCTATGCAGTCGGGATAGCCAAAAATTGAGGCTCATGAATGAAGAAGATAATTTTAACAGCAGCAACAACAAGAAAAACAACAGCAACACTACTACTACTACTACTACTACTACTACTACTACTAGGACTACTACTACTACTAATAATAATAAAAATAATAATCGGTGGGTGGTTTCGGTTTCCTATAATCTTTTGTTGGATTAATGAAACGGTATCCCTGTTTAATTAACCTTATATGGAGAATTCTGAATTTCGCACAAGTCATCAACATTTCTCAGTCCAAACAATAGCCCATCATTTATAATTATCTATTCATCTGTCTATTCATCTCTATGAATGTATGTATGTATGTATGTATGTATGTATATTAATTTACTTGTACGTCCATCCATTCTTCCGGTGTCACAAATAATAATCATCATCACAAACTATAATTAGAGAGGAACAAATTACCTCCCATTTATTATTCGCTCTAATTGGTTCTTTTGAATTTTTAAAACTTACACGGAATTTCCACATATTCTGCTGGTATATATTAATTTGTAGAGAAAATGTTGCCTATTTTTATATTTAAAATGCTCAAAGTGAGTGAGCGTAAGAAGTTGATAAGTGTAAACACATAGTCAAGGTCCCGTGTTGAGTGACAGTTTCTTGTAGAAAGAAGAAAAACTGATAGAGAGATCAGTATCGTAACACTGTAGTATCATTAGGAGTACTAGTCGTGCGCAGCAGCCGTCTATGACTACCAATATCGGACACCAGTGGAACGGCAGCTCCGCATACGCTTTACACTATCCTTTGTAATCTTTGTTTAATATCTCTTTCTTAGGTTTCTTAGGTTCTGATGTCTCGAACAAACTATCCCAGCTCTGTGGTAAGGTATCCTTACCGGAAGACCGCACACGTATCCAACAATACCTGAATGAAACATACACTAAGGAATTTCAGGAGGTCAGGACTAGTCAAGTCAAGAAGTTGGTCTGATATCTCTTTCTTACTCCTAACCTGTGTTCCGTGGTAAAAGCTTGGACTCTGGGATCGTATTACACGAGTTCAAATCTCAGTCAAAATCATTACATTCCCTTTCAGCTGTTTCGGTCAGATGAGACTCATTAACTCGGGAGAGTAACTCATCTAGGTGTTAGGATAACGCTGATTCGAAAAATCCCCGGTAGATGAGGCTCATTAACTCAATGGGAGTAACCTATCTCGATGAAGGGAAACACTAATTACAAAAGCAGAGGGATATAATGAGCACGTAAAACTGTCCTCGTGCCGAACTTGGGTTTGTGCTTGATCAAGTAGATATATTCTAACCCGTGTCCCGTGTTTTCCCCTGTGGTCCCAAACCCGGATCCCCATCAAATATCTATACCTTTCCAAAGGGTATTAGCCCAAAATTAAACTATGCAAACTGATTTCGATTCGAACGCGTGTCTAAATATTTGAACAATGATAGTTAGATGTCAATAACTAAATAAAGACAAAAGAACAGAAACATTTGAGACATTTATTTCCTTGTATTTGCTTGAACTAGAATTATTTGTATTGAGACTAGGGCTATCATTGTATGTGTGTATGTATATGTATGTGTGTGTATATATGTATGTATGTGTGTGTGTATGTGTTTGAACTTTTCGTGCCTTTTGTTTACAGCTATTTTTACACAGACACATTGACAGACGATTTGATGGATGTGCAAATAATAACAAGATTTATACGATTGTCTTTTGCGCAGTCATAGAGGAGAGACACCGCAACCAAAAAGAACCAAAGCAGAAACAACAACAATTTCTAATAGCGTAATCTCTCTCTCTATTTACTTATCTAAGCTTACAAATATTTGTGTATGTTGCGGTGAGCCATTAGTAAAAAGCAGGACTGCACCGATGGCAAATGTTCTGCGGTTATAAAGGAAAAGTTGGTGTCCAGATTGTGGATTACGTTGCGTTATAAAGTGACACACACACACTGCAGACCAAACAAAAAACAAAATAAAAAAACAAGCTCCTCTAAAACATAGACAGTCCCGTGCTTAGCAACATATCACACTCCCCGCAAAATGCATCTTGCAGCCCCTCTACCGAAAAATACATGCACCACCTCAACATAATGAAGGATTTGGTTAAAAAAGATTAAGAGAAAGCATAGATATGTGTTATGCCGACGTTAAGGTTTATTAACCTTCGTCAGGGCATGTATTTATTTTAATGTATCCATAAAATGTTTAAGATGGACAGTTGATGTTATTGCTTTTGAATACACACACGCACACACACACATGCGCGCGCACACACACACACACACGCACACGCACACACATACATACATGCACACACACAAACACAGATATATATATTATATATTATGAATAAATTGTATTAATTTTTAAATAACGCTAATAAATAATTTGGAAAATTAAATACGGTTTATTCACTTATACTGTCGGAATGTAGGCTCCATTATATATATGTACACACACACGGAGACACACACACACACCCATACACGCACACACACACCCATACATATATATGTATTTATTATATTTACTTGGTCGAGCACCAACCCAAGTTAGGAACAAAGCCATGTTTATCTGCTCATATATATGTATATATAGTGCGAAACAAATCATTATGCAAGTTGGTTGTTTGGGATTTTTGGTAACCTATTAGCGCAAGCTCCCTATTTTTTCTTTGGTATATTGCTGGACTAGTTACACAAACATTTGCTTTACACATTTCGTTTCCAAAATGGCGTAAAATATAAAAAATCAATTTTCAAGTGAATCAAATTATTATGCAAACAATTGTATAAACATTTATTTTAGGTATACCATCACAATAAAACATCAAAATCAGTCCAATTATTATTAAAAGTCACAATTATGATAACCAGCGACCGAAAAATATCCGTTGTGAAACAATGTGATGCCCTTCATTTGGAGATGCATCCTCCTTTCTTCTCAATCAGAGAAAGAAGTATGTCGACCATCGATGATGTTAAACTTTCTATTTCAGTGGATTTAATTGATTTTGCTGCCTTCACGATAGCCTCCCATAAGTTATCTCTTGATGTATACTGTTTGATAATTGATGACATCTGTCCGTCTCGAGAGACGACGGAAGGTGTCATCAAACCATGTATGGTCGTCAGACGGCCTATACAGAGATTTTTTTATAGTGGTGAAGGCTTGTGCAGTCCCATCCACTCTTCTTGGAACTGCTGATTACACACAGTCGGTGCAAGTGATTGCCACAGACTACATTAACAACAGACCTCAGGTTTCACTTCAGAGTTTTCCTTCTCCTAGATGCCTGTCTTACCAAAGACTAAGGGAGCATCTACCCATTGGTTTAACCGCGCCCCCATACATTAACCTGAGTATTTCCACGTATACTGTTTACCATTTTGATAAACCTACCCTTTCAAGATAGCCCACAGGTTCTCTATGCAATTTCAATCAGGAGGGAAAGCAGGCCACTCCATTATGAGATCTTTTTTAACTCTTTCAGTGCTAACCACTCAGCCGTGGATGTAAATTCATGGTTAGGCGCATTATCATTCATGTCTTACGTTAAGAAGCATGTTTGTTTTTTAGCCCACTTAAGAAATTTTCTTCTAAAAATTGTTCATTTGAAATATTCATTTTAACTCTCTTGGCAACTAGGATGGTCCAATCAGCTCATTTTCACTATCCCTCCAACTTGATGTTGTCTGAACCGCAATGGACCATCGAATCAGTCAATCCTTTCACTTGTCCAACCGTAAGGACAATCAAGACAGGCTCTCATTTCAGCTCAACAGTGGACGGAGGAATGTCGGTCGACCTTTGCTGCGTTTCAAGGACAGGCTGAAGATGAGTTTGACATCTGCCAGTATTGCTCATCGTGACTTTGAACAACTTGCTTCTTGCAGGCCTGAATGGCGAACTGCTTGCCAGCGGGGCATCAGACGTTTCTCTGCAACTGACATTGACCAACTGCGTGAAAAGCGTGAAAGAACGAAGGCATCTTCAAGTGTTCCTGCCGATCTTTCTCGGGATCTTCCTTCTTGCATCCATTGTGGGCTTGTTTGCAAATCTCTTGCAGGACTCAAATGCCATTTACGTTTGAGTAAATGCAAGCATGTGGCATCACGAAAGTAAACATGTTTGAGTTGTCAAGACCTCATACGTCGAAATCGACGGGAGAGTCCATCATATATATATATATATATGTGTGTGTGTGTGTGTGTGTGTGTGTGTGTGTGTGTGTGTGTGTGTCTGTGTAAACAATATTAGAAATCTTTATTATCATTATTCATACGCTATGTAATATGGGGATAATGATGATAATTATAATTATCATCATTATCACTATATTAATAATATATAATATAATAATAATTACAATTATTAATAATATATAATATAATAATAATTGCAATAATTATTTTAATTATTATTATATTGGTATCACTAATAGCAATAAGAACTAGTACTATTAGTAATAATTTTTGGTATCTTTCTGTTGTAGTTACAGTTGTAAAGAACATAATCGTAGTTTGGTTATGTAATTGAAATTAGGTGAAATTGAATTTGCTATTATTTGATTTGATCAAGCGAACTGCGCTTGAAACATGCAAGTAAACGTTATTAACAATTTTACTTTATCTCTTTGCTTTATTCTCTTCTTTGTGTCGTTGGTGTTGCTACTGTTTATAACTGTATGCATCAATCATTGTTTACCAATGTTTGTTTATCTCTAAACCACCCCATTAAAAAAAAAGAGAAGAAATGAGTTGAACAAAAAATTCGTTTTTCTTTCATTTTCAGCCTTTATATTTAGATCGATTCTCCCTATTGACCGAATAGAAATTTTATCTGACTATAACAATTGTCTAATTTATGTTGTTTTATCTCTCTCTCTCTCTCTCTCTCTCTCTCTCTCTCTCTCTCTCTCTCTCTCTCTCTCTCCCTCTCTCTCTCTCCTTTGAGTTGTGATTCAACCAAAAACAAACATTGAATCGTGACTGTCATAAAGGAATTTCAACTAAACAGTTTTTCCAAATCCTTTAAACATTAAAAAGGAAAAAGAACCCATAGAGGTTGATAGGTCACAAAAAAAATGAAGGAAAAACAACACACACATAAATATTAAATACAAAAAGAAACACAGAGATTTTGGCAGGGGTGTCTACAAATAGATGAATATGATATATACTTGGTCGAGTT
Organism: Xipholeptos notoides; assembly: GCA_036873565.1. Classification (NCBI taxonomy): domain Eukaryota; kingdom Metazoa; phylum Mollusca; class Cephalopoda; family Idiosepiidae; genus Xipholeptos; species Xipholeptos notoides. Next base: position 723 of record JAYKTE010166124.1, on the reverse strand, counting down.
AGGCACAAGGCTAGTTGTACGCGCTCATAATATTTCCGGGCTTTTTGTAATCAATGTTGCCCTTCTGTATCTAGATGAGTTACTTTCATTGATTTAACGGGCCTCATCTACTCGGGTTTTTCGAATCAATGTTGTCCTTTGGCCTATACAAGTCAATCTCGCAAAATAATTGACAAATAAAAAACTAACTCTTGTTTTTTTTTTATTTTATTTGTATTCCTGTGTCATTTCTAGCGGATTGTTTAAATGTAAATTAACTGGGGAACTAACGGACCAGAATATCCCTTTAGTTCAAAATGATTCAAAAGCATTCTCCCTAAAAATTCTAGTAAAATACATAACAATATTAGAAAATTGAAATAATAAGGATGCTTGAAACGAGACATAAATAAATAATAAACTTTGATTGATAGAATATATTAAAGTGACGATGCAACAACTATAATTCAGCAATATATTTTTCGAACAAAATTTCTCTATATAATATACATTGTTGTTACAATATACACTGCCCATCGAGGTGGTTTAATGTAACACTGGAAGTTGTGAAACTGTGGTGACCATACCAACAAATATCAGTTCAAAATCGAGAATATATATATATATATATATATATATATATATATATAAATATAAATATATATATCTATTTATTTTTGTCTATTTTTTGTTGTCCAAATCGATTTCCCTTGGGATTCGAACTCTCGTACTACGATATGCACT
>JAYKTE010166013.1:0-12816 GCA_036873565.1 Xipholeptos notoides | reverse complement strand
GTCCAGGGTAGTATTAGCATCCATTTGCCTCTTTTTGTTCTTCCACTCTCACTGTAGGTAACAGAATTAAAAATTTTAAGTGATAAATAGGGCTATAACAATATGCTTTTATTAAATAATATTCTTGCCACAGACTTGACTATTTTGCTATTTTACCATTGTCATAGCCCTGATGATAAAAACCTGTGGGTCCACAGCCTTTAAGAGTTGACAGTATTTGCACAAATGCTTACATCTTTTTTGTTATATTTGTAACATTTCATTATTTGCAAGAATTTTGAAAACGAGGCTCGATTCTTCATTTTATTTAGATTAATATTCGGTTATTGTTAATAAATACATCCTTATACTTGATAAATTTCATATTAATATTTTTAGTGAGGTTTGGTAATAACTATTTTAAGATTACTTATTTTGTTATCATTCTAATTGATTATATATATATATATACGCATAATAATCAGTTAATTAAAAAACACTCCTGGAAATATTTGAAAACGGAGTATTAAACAAAAGCAAATACTCCTAAAACCCAATCGAAGTAATTTTCTTATTTTTCTAACATTCCTGGATTTCAAATATTTTGAGTTCACTCTGCTTGTTCTTTCTTTTTTTCTTTCTTTTTTCCAAATCACAATTATTCATATTAAAAGAGAATGGTGAGCGTTTCTATTGGCTGAAAATATTTTGTGTTCAGCAACGAAGGAAATTAAGACATAAACGAATCCAGTTGAAGCTGACAACCCTTGTTGACTTGAAAATAGTATCATCTTAATATCTGTTCTTTTTATTCTGTTAGAAGCAAATAGTAGTTTTCGTCAGAATTGATTATAAGTCAGGATGTGTGCGTTAAATAGAAAATTCTTTAATACTAAAGACGTATTTATGTCAGAGGAAGCATGGGTAACAAAAGAAAACTGAACTACGAAGACCGTTCTGATAATAAGGTACAAGATTTTTTTTCTAAACTTTAAAGATAGCTCTAACTAAATATATTAGAAGAAAAAAATATTTTGTGTACATTTATTTCGAAATTCTTCTACACTTTAGTATTAATACAATAAGTACTCCACGGTGAATTTAGGTTCTAATTATTCACCATCTTAATTTTCTGAGGATGATCGAGAGCTAAAGGTAGGCAGAACCATATCAACCTATTTTTTATGAATTGTATTTTTTATGATATTTGAATTGTTCTTAAAGTCTAAAATTATGCCCACCTCCACACACACACGCCGTACTCGCTCCAAATGAAGTAATTGATAAAATTTACTTTGCTTTCATTAATATGCAATAAACATTTTTGGTTTGTTTTTTTTAATCCTATCTTAACCCTAACCAGCTATTTTTTCAATATTTAAACCTTTGCGTGTGAAAAGAAAATACTATCGATTCACTATCAATTTAGATATTCATCGAATGAAGTTTTATTTTATGCTATGGGGGAGGTCCATACCTTTAGACATTTACTCTATTTTTCATTGTTCTTTAGAAATTATTAAGCCCACTGTTAGTTTTTCATGCAAATATACATAAGTATGAAGATAATTCCTTTCCTACTGTAAATGAACATTAGTTAGATTTTTTTTCGTCGAACACTTGAAAATCCACGTTTTCTGATATTTGTTGTTTTAAGCATATTTTATTGTATAGTATTACTAATTCTGGTTTGACGAGCGAATTTGTCTTTTTGGGTCTTTTTTTAAAAAAAAGGTATTTGTATCTCTTTGGCACTTTGGGTGGTTTAAAAAATGGAAGGGAAATATTGAATTTCGTTTCGTGTAGATTGACAAATTCTGCAGATATCGGGGTTTGCCATTTTTTTTAGTCAGGGAGGGAGCATACATACGCGAATAAAGAAAAATTTCAACCTTATCTAATTGTTTTTTAATATTTTTTTAATTTTAGAAATAATTTGTAATTCTTGGGACTTCGAAAATTAAAATAAAATTATTTCATTTTTGTGCAAATATTCCTTTTGTTTTTTGTTAATAAAACTTTTTCGCTCACAGCTTCTTTTTAAAATTTCTTTTTTTTTCTTCTAAAGGTATATTCTTTCGTTTTTGCGCAATTAACTTTGATTGTTTTTGCCAATAAAACTTTTTCGCACATATATTAATTCCCCTCGATGGAATGAAATTCCATATTTCCCTTTTTTTAAAACACCCAAAGTGCCAAAGGGATACGACATAAATACCTTTTAAAAAAAAAAATAATAAATAAATAAAATAAAATAAAATAATAATAATTTTTGACACTTCGTTTCAAAATACAATTTGGATTCAGACCATTTATATAAATCTGCAGTGCTGGTTTTAAGTATGAATAGTTTAGATTCAATATAAGTTTTTTTGTTTTTTTTTCAGTCCAGTAGATCAGCCTCCGGTCTTCTGAAGAAACCTCCGGATTACTTATCCCTAAATGTTAAGCGTGAAGTAATCGATGATTATTCCAACAATTTCTCCCCTAACCCTGCGACAGGCACTTCAATCTTTGGAAGCGGCGTAATTCCAAACGCCCCGGTTGTGGTGCAGCACAGCAAAAAACAAAGATTTCTTGAACATCGTCAATTCTGTGATGACTGTGGATTTGAAGAATACAGAGATGATATTTTTCGCTACAAACTGACAATAGAACAAAATTTCCCGAAACAAAGCCTTAAAAATCAACCACAGGTAAACCCTACATAGATATAAAAACAAAACTAATCATTTACGAAAATGGATAATTTTTGCTGTGGCTACAAAAATCACAAAAGTTCGTAAACATTTGCAAAAAATTCAAATTTTACTCGCCACGTAATATCAAATAATTGTCTTTTTTATTGGAAACTGGTTTAGAGCCCATTTCAAATTTTTTCTATATCAGAAATAAATTTTTTTTTATTATTATTATTGATGTCCTTATTCTTCGGATAATAGTTCATTTGGAAAAAGTCCTTTTTTTTTTTCCTGAAAAAAATTAAAAAATAGATGTATGAGTTAACAAACTTCAACCCAAGGATTCCTAAAAGCCCGAATTTAAAATAGTTTGTGATTATGCGATTTTTAGCTTAAATAGTGTAAGATAAGTTTTCGTTTAATTGGGTTAGAAATGTAGATGTTTTAACTCTTAAAAATAATTATTGAAATTATTTTTAAGAGTTAAAACATCTACATTTCTTTTTCTTTTCTTTTTTTTTCTTTTCGGTCTTGTTTCTTCAGATGAATGAATTGCTTCGAGCAATTCTTGTGAGATGGATAACAGAAATTCATCACAAACTCAATCTTTGTCAAGAAACTTTGTTTATAGCTGTGAATATCATTGATCGATTTCTTGCTAGAATGGTAATCATCCCAGAAAGTCTCCAGATGATTGGATTGACATCATTATTCATCGCTTCGAAATTTGTAAGTCTGCCATTTTTCTTACATGGATAACTACTTCTCGTTAGGGGGTCTTGTGTCGCAGCTGGTCTGTTTGCATTTAGGAACTGTAATGCAAACAAAGTCAAATCCAAGATCCTTCGTTGGTTTCCAGGGAAATATTTGAATTCTTATTTCTTCCAGTTGTGTTAAATACTGCTACTGTTTGTATATTTATTACGCGGTCTATGTTCCCCCTCTTTATATTGGTTAAATTTACACCGTTTCGGCTATTTTATCCTTTGGTCTTCTTCAAAAGATAAACTGACAGAAACGTAGTAAATTCTTTGGAGCACCTTTCTGGTCTTCGTCTTATAGTCGACCTTAACATAACTTCGTCCATCTGACATTGACATAACAAAAAAAAACATATTTTAATAAATCATTTTCTCACTTTCTAATTCATAGTGCCATACCCGAAAAGTTCTGTGAATAGAGAAAATTATCTCGGAGAGCACTGGGAACTAACCTTCTATGACATTCTTTTTTTCACTCCCTTCCAATTAACTCGCACGCAAATCATAACTTTCTTAAAAATAATTCTAAATAAGTTTACTTAACGAATTACGTTAGGCTGTGATATCACTTTTAATGACGGGGAAGTCCACTTGGAACAGTGGACGAGTAGTCTGACTTCGGAATCATAATACCCAAGTTCGAATCCCCGTCGCATAGCTTGCGTTCATATTTGGACAAATGGGAAAGGTATGAACCCCACATTCCCTCCAGCTATGGATTAAATAGTACATAGTGAGTTATTCAAATAACTACTGGTGGACAAAAAGTGTTTATCAAAAATTATTATTCTCGGCATTAAATGACATAGAGATTGATATGCCGTAAAACAAGCTTCTAATGACCTGTAAAAGCGATGGACGTAATTAGAACAAAGCAAAACAATCTTGTACATAAAATCGTAGTAAAATTTTACTTAACGCATTACGTTAGGCTGTGATGTTATCTGAAAAATCATTACTAATGACCTGTAAAAGCTGTAGATGTAATTTTTGCTTTTGTTTTTATAATGTCTATAAAATCATAACATTTTCAGTTACTTTTCTCAAGCGAAATTTGGTTACATTAATCTATTTCAATCTTAAATCGCAAATTGGATAACATTTTGGCTAGCATTGTCCCAAAATCCGACCAAATACAATTCAGCTCGTTGTTCATTTCAACAATATTCGACAATAATGGTTTTGATAAAGCTAATGAATGATGTTATTAGATTATCACAAATATGCAACATCTGCGCTTGGGAATGAGGCGAATTCCCAAAGAAGGGCACTGAAGTCACAAGGACGTTGCAACAGATGGCCTGTTGCAACCCCCCCCAAAAAAAAAAAAGTTGATAGTAGTTTGTTTTGTAATTCTTACTCTGCCCTTGAATGATACGTACATCAATCAAGAGAGAAAGCTAAGCACTGAATGCGACGAATAAGTCGCCTTAAATAGTAAAAAATATTTTGGCGCGTGAAATGTGACGTGATTTTCACGCGCCAAAACTTTAATAAAAATACACCCTGAAAGCAATGTATTTTTTTTTTTCGTCTTTTAAGATGGGAGCATCGTACGGTAAGTACAATTTTCTTCAGGAAATAGTACGATGTTCAGAGGTGTATTGGTATTCGTTTGCTTTTTTTATTTTTTTTTTTACCCTAGATGTGAGTGATGGAATGAAAAATCTAGAGTGATACAGATCTTTGGGCGAACAGCCTACTTCCTTTTTAACAATTATTTCCGAACCAAATATCTACAAACTTTAAGCCATTTTAACTTTACAATCTACTTATTAATTGTAGTAGTAGCAAAAATTTTACAACTCGTCTGTCTCGATTACTCTTTAATTTTTATTAATTTGCGGACCGTAAGTGTTGTCCTCATATTTCATAGTTGTTGTTTTTCACTACGTTTCGGCCTACTTATCTGGCGAGGTCAGGTGATTAGCCGCGACATCGGATAAGGCGAGAACAGTCCTCAAATTAATAAAAAATAGATTAAGAAGCCTTACCTCAAAGAATTCTCAAATACAATTGCTTTTCTAAAGTATTTTTTTTGGGTGTGTACTTGTGTATCTAGCAATCCCATTTAAAAGTTAGATATCAAATAAATATCCAGTGTTTAAACTTGTATGAACAATATTTATGTTGAATTTGTTTATCTTTTGAATGAATCCAATAATTTCTTTTAATTAAAGGAAGAAATGTCCCCTCCAGATATGGACGAGCTTCTTATGTTCACTGAACTGACAAAAATGCATCACATATTGATGAAGAGGCTTGAAAGCATCATCTTGAAGACCCTATGTTTCAGCCTAAACCATCCATCAGCGTTGTATTTTGTGGAGTATTATGCTGTAATTTGCATAAAAAATTCAGACCCCAGTGATATTACGAAATTGAAGTAAGCTTGAAGATTTTAGTCCTCTTTTATTTATGTATTTATCTTTTTCCCATAATTTTCTGGTGTTTGGGTGTCATTCAGTGGCGTAGCAACTGTTTTTGCTGCCTCACTCATCTCGTTCTTTTTTTTTTTCCTTTTCTAAATAATGGTCAACAATATGCGTATATTTTGGTCACGTAGTCAAATGTCATTACGACTTCCTAAATCTAAAATAGAAACAATTACAAGACAAGTTAAAAGACCGAATGAAGTAATAAAGATGCTTCTATTTTCATCCAATGTAGTTCCCGCAATCTATTTTCAGAAATCCAATATTCTTATCGTGCACTTATAATTATTGAATTCTATCAAATATTCAGCTATGCCTTTTTTCAAGTTTAAGCGCATGTTCATGAGGCCTTATTATTAAATCAGTTTAGCTCCCGAAACTTTCCATTTTTATTCTTTATATCTTTATACGAAAGTTCAAGTCTCTTTTTTCAAGTGTTTTTTGTTTTTGTTTTGTTTTGTTTTGGTTTTTTTTCAAGACTGGTTAATGCAACTTGAATTTAACAAAAATAGGTTTATCACTATTCAAATTATTCTGAATTTTCTCATCTTTATTGCGAAACATACAAAATACGCTTAATTAAATACATGCAAGATACCTGGCCCCACGGATAAAAAAAAAATCTTATTTTAAAAATCAATTTCCGATTTTGTCCTTAAAAGTACTTTTCTCGATGAGAAATATAATTAATAAATTCACTCAACCATAACCTAAATACCCAAATGCAAATTAAAATTATGGATCTTCAGTCTCATTTATCTAAAAAAAAATCATTTAAAATCCTTGTGATTTCTGTTTTTCAAAGATATTTATTCCTTTGTATTTGGCAACATCATTTATCTCCTATATAACGCAAACTTGAAATACTATATAAACAAGACGCGGTAGATTTCAGTGACATAATATTTTTGAAATTGAATCAATCTTTATAAAAGTCAATATCTAACTGATAACTGCTGGAAATTTCATAATTGGAGGATTCCTTGAATTCTGATTATTTTCTAAATTATTTACTGTATTCAAAGATTAATTTACTGGGTTTTGTTTTTTATGTTCCTATTATAAAAAGTAAACAACAAAGCGGTTTTTAACAAATTCCCTTACAAAACGCCTGATAATTTTGCACAAACTAATATATCTGATTATTCATTTCTTAAATTATTTTTACTAAATAAAAAAACACACTTCCTTTTTTATGATGCATTTTTCCCATATTTTTTCTAGGAAATCTCTTGCATTCTCTCGTCTGTTGCTGGAGCTATTTCTTCAAGATTACCAACTCTGCCAGTTCAAACCATCTTTGTTAAGCCTCTGTACTTGGTTGTTAAGCATAGCAGAGAATGGCCATCGAGAAAGCTACAACTTCTTATTTCCCAAAGAACATCAAGACAAAATAGTGTTTGAGGATTGTTTCAATAAAGTGAAACAGCAATTATCAAAACTGCGTCGTCAATACGCAAATCTTGACAGTTTTTGTGATTATTATGATTCTATTTAAAAACTTTATTTACTGAAAATATGCGTTAAAAAGACTTTTTGTTTCATTGTTTCATTTGTGAACAATTTTGATTTCTAGTGTTTCGTTTCATTTCTTTTATTGTCAAGTTTTCTATATCCATTTATTGAATTTTTATCGACAATAAGTTGAAAATGCTAACAAAGCAATAAAAAGAAAACCAGTTTTAAAAAAATATATATAAAGATGTTGCTAAAAGGGCGTTACCCCTGTCTATCAATCTTTAAGTTAGTTTGATAAGTTAATTCTAGAATAACAATTGTTATTGTAGAATTCTAGAATGACAATTGTGTGTGTGTGTATGAAAATAATATCCTGAGAGTATTAAAAATACGTTAATAAAGACGAAACTGGTCCTACATGTCTCCCTCTTTATTAACGTTATTTGGTGTTAACTTTATCATTCATACATACAAACACACATACACTTTGTTTAGCCCACTTCAAGTAATATTTGTTCATCTTGTTTGTTTTATTGCAATTCATCGTTAATTTTTTTTTCTGTGCCACTAAAACAAACTAATTTCCATCTAATGTTCAAATTCTAAAAAACCAAATCTTGGTTGGACAATCCAATTTCAAAATAAGATTAGTCTTCCGACCTTATCTAAGATAAATATCTATTTTGTTGTTATTGTTTTTGTTTTTTCTTTTTCAATAATCAGTAATTTATTTCCTCTAAGACATACATAAAAAAAAATAAAAGATGAATTGTGCCAAATAACAAAAGATCAACAAATATCAGACGAGATAAATGTATATATACCTATGTGTATGTACACATTCTTACATCTACTTGTAAAACAGGGTGGCACAAAATGGGTCAGGGGGTTTCTTTTGCTTTTTGTTTTTGTTTTTAGATCATGAAGTATAATATTCTATTGATGAGATTCTGTCGTCAATTTATTCAAAAAGACCTCCCATTTTATAAAAAAAAATGTATATAATCTATAAAGTTAAGTGTGAAATATCTTTCGTGTGATGTCCATTTTTCGATGACCTGAAACAAACAAACACTTACTTTCATTATTAAATTTTGCAAAAAAAACAAAACACTCAATCTGTTTATATATTTCTAATATAAGGCGGAGTAATTTCAACAATACCGGTTGTTTCTGCTCCACCCTGAACACATTTATACAAGTTTGAATTTAAAAGAATAGACGTTTGTCTTTTTTCTAATTTGTGTATGCCCCTTAATTGAAATTTCTTAAATATCATGTCCATAATCCCAAATAATTTTGGACTTTTCAAATTGTAGTCAACATACAAGAATTGTTCCAAATGTAATGCCTCATATTTTTTATTCTACCCAAATGGATATGAGGGATTTCAAATTGCATTAAGATGATTGAACTTATGCATTCATGACCTGAAGGTTTCATCTCTGCCGATATTGACAGTGGTGAGATTCTAAGAAAGCAACCACTGTCATAGACGTGCCAGAAGCACAGATGCTTCATTTTATTCCTCCATGCAGAAAATGATTGAACCTGTCAACATTCAACGGTGCCTGAACGTTTACGAAGCTGATGGAGTTGATGTCAACATGGCTAGGAGCTGGGTTCGTGTATTTCAATGTGCCCTAGATGCGAAAATGGATCACCTCATCGCTCGCAAATATGCATTGAGAATGGCGATGATGGCTGCAGAAAAATAAATTCTAGTACAAAAACGTCTTGCGTTTTAATGATACCATTCCCATCTTCGTATCTCTTTACCTTTGGAATGGCTTTCATAAATAAGACATTCCAACCTGGTATCAAGACTCTTCGCACTTTAGAAAAAGAAAATAAGTACCCATGTGTTTATTCTTTTCATCAAACTTGTATAAACAAAAGATGCTGCATAACGAGACTGTGTGTGTGCACGTGCACGCACTTTGTATACAACGACTAGTTTTCCTTAATCCAGGGTCGAAACCGGACCGAAAGTGTATACAGATGAATAAGGAAGTTGGTATTAGTGAAATGAGGGACCTTTTAAATGTATAATGTCGATTATGTTTTGGTTCATCGAACAATTCTTTAGACTAAGTTTGGTTAGATGAGCAACATTTTAACTGGTGTGCACTAGCCTTTCAATGTGCCTTGATGAAATCTTCAATCCACAAGAATATCTTTTGATCTAGTTTGTAATTTGTTCTTATTTGCATTACTTGTGTGGAAAGTCACTGTGTTGTGAAACAATGAGTGAAGGAAAAAGTTAATTGTACTTTTTTTTTTAAAAGACTTGCGAGTTGCATTATCAGTGGAATAAAGATAAGGAATAAGAAAGTCAGAGGAGGAATAAAAACACCTGTGTGGATGGATCGAGAGAATTCAACAGGAAGATTATGCTAGGGATTGTGTGATTACAAAGACAAATAATCATAGTTATTGACGAGAGATATCAGATTTTCCATTTGTTTAAAAAAAAAAAAAAACACTACAATAAAAGGTGCTTTCTGAACACACAATTTCTTATAACTACATAAGAATTATTTCTTATAACTTCATAATTATTTCGGAAACAATTTTTTCTTTCATAAAAAAGAATAGGCAAACGAATGCAAATTCACCCCTGATAATCATATTATTTTCTCCAAGTACAAATGTTGCACATTTGAAAAAGCTGAATTGGAATTGGTCACATTAGGACCAAACTTGCCAAGATTTCACCATCTAATTTGTGGATTAAAATTGAAATAATGAATCAATCAGGCGATTTCTTTCTGGTAACAAAAAGCAACTATTACCATAAATGGAAATAATTTTTTTTTTTTGTTATATGTGAGGATTTCAATTGTCAAGCAACAATGCTTCGAAAGGGGATAATTCTTTTTTCTGTTTTTTCTTTATTTTTTTTATTTTTGTATAATTTTTACTTTTCATTTATTTATTCATTTTTAAACGTTCTTATAGTTTCAATTTTTTTTTTTTTTGAGGTGGGGAGAATACTTTGAGTTATTTATTTTATCCTTTTGTATGTGCCGTCGTTATTACTACTGTATTATTGTTTTTATTTTTTTTTGCCGTCTTTTTTTATATACATATTTTTTCTTTCTAAAGTGGGAAGAAAATTTGTTTTCAACGAGCAATTCTTACGTACGGTTTATATAAACAATGACTTCTATCAAGAAAAATTATCGGCTTTTAAGATACATATATAGGCGTTGTCTGTTGCCATGGTACGACCTGATAAATTTTCAAGTGGATGAGTTTGACCCGAACGCTTTTTGACGTACTTGTTTCAATCCGATTTGAAATATCTGAACAGTTTCTAAATTAATAAATAGCACCCATTCATTAAAATGATTTCAATGTCATTATATAATGATGATCAATACGTCGATTATAAAAGACAATTATATCCTTAATCTAACCGAAAACCTGCCAGTTTGGGTTAAAAAACGTGAAGAAAAACTTTATTTTGAAACCTATTACAATGTATTTTTAAAAAAAAGGGTATAAATCACTCTACAGTTTTTATTCTGTGACTTACATTTAGGGTGGAAGGAAAAAGTAGGCAAAAAAATACCAATACTCATACAGATTTTGCCCAAGCGCAGAAGTAGCACATTTTTGAAAATTTGATACAATTTTTTAATAAGACCATCATTGATGACAGCCAATTTTGTCACAGTAAATAAAAGGTTGAATTGTAATTGGCCTGGTTTGGGGACACAGCTAGCCAAAATTTCAGCATCGAATTTGTGAATTAATATTGAAATAATGAATTAGTTAATGCAACTAAATTTCGTTTGGTGAAAGCCATGGAAAATTTTTATAGGCAACAAGAAGTATTGCCCAGCTTTGCAACTTGCAACTAAGGTGGTAAAGGAAGCCTATCATATAGGAAAGTAATACTGTACATATGCAAATTTCGGTGATTTGAATCATTGTGCAATACAAATTTCGATGGTCTAAATGCTTCTTTGCTCGCTTTTGTGTTCATTTGGATTTGCGTCTTTTGTAATTCAAAATTTTGACTCATTAGCAGCTATTCTTCCGACTCAAGACTAATTAGAAAGTTTTCTCCAGGTTTGTAGGCCCCATATATCAAATGCTAAGTCTCTAAACTAAAAAATGACATTAGTTTGGTAGAGACCGCAACGGTTAAATCTTTCAACTTTGACCTCTTAGTAATTAGATTTATGGCTCCGGATTAAATCACTGACTCTGGGGTTGAAAGATTTTTTTTTTTCCAGTGACAATACAGCCTTTTATTAGAAAATAATACATTTGAAAATTTGATGATGTAAGCTATTAGAAAGTGGAGCTACTTGAAAGGGTTAAGTTATTTGTAAACTTCGAATGCGTTGAACATTCCAATATCCGAGAAAAACGCACCAAGTAAATGAGACGCATTAAAAAATATCCCAACAAACACATCGACGAAAAATAAACTCCTGGAGAAAAAACAAACCGATTTAAATTTGTCCACTAATGCATTTCTTTGAAAACACACCCAATGTTGTACACAAAGTGAGAAAATGTTAACATTTCAAAACTAGACATTTAAATTGAATTCTGTTAATAATAAGACTGTTTCTTTTAACTGTCACAAGAAGTGCTAACCTGGAGATATAAAGTGAAATAAGCCAGACTTTTATTAAAGTGAGCGACATTCTGGATTCAATCTTCCCCCTTTCTTTTGTTTTCCTTTTTATATAGCAGCTAAAGTTCAATTAGGGTGAAACCATTATACTTGAATAGTTCAACTTAGTACATTTCTTTTCTTTCTTTTTCCATTTTTGTAAAAGAATCGGGAATCTTAAATCGCAGAAGAAACGATTTTCAAACTTGCGGAATTGTATTAAAATCCAGAAAATTTGTCTTCGTCAAAGTTATTCGAACTTCTATTGTTATCTTTAGTTTTATCTTTAATGCGTTTCATCCGAAGTGCCCTTCGGTCTTATCAGGTTTTACTCGATCTTGGAAATTTCTCTAAACTGCCAACTTCATCCTTTATTTAATCTACGGGGGTAGACTGTCCACATTCTGTATTCTATATATCTATAAGTGAAGTTATGCGTGTGTATTTAATTGTAATAATTGAATCTTTCAGAAACCGCAAACTCCTGAAAATAACCTGGTATGTCTTGTGCCAGAAAAAATATGAGAAAAGTCGTACGATTAGTCTAAATATGTCTGTCTGTTTTCTCTGTCTCTCTCTCTGTCTCTCTCTATCTATCTATCTATCTATATATCTATCTATCTATCTATCTCTTTCTGTCTATCTATCTCTCGTTGCATTTCTCCTAGTTTTTCTTTTTAATCCTCTTCCATCTCCCTCCTCGAGTTCCTCTCTCTTCTTTCGTCTTCTTCCTAAAAACCTGATAGATAAAAAGCCCGGAAGTTCTGCTCTTCTAGCCATGCGCAGACACACGCGCAGACGTGTTCATGCGTGCAGCATTAGCCAAGAAAGGATCCTACATGGCCCTCTTTTGCTTTTGAAAGTTG
>JAYKTE010165902.1:0-12817 GCA_036873565.1 Xipholeptos notoides | reverse complement strand
CAGTAAGTCTATCCTGCAGGGTGTGCGGGAAGCGATGCAAATCGGGAGGGGGCATGTGGAACCATATGCGGACCCATGCGGACCCATTCACACTTGCACATGTTGTAAGGGTTGGCCGTCTTCTGTAAAGAAATAGCAGTCACCATATATATATACGTATATATGTGTGTGTACAAATATATATATGTATGTATATATATGTACAAATATATATATGTATGTATATATATGTATTATAAGCTAAGTTTTTAAAAATATGACTTTTTTTATTTGAAATCCAATATTTAACTCTTTCTTTGTTGTTTAACAATAGAAACTGTTTTAAATCTTCCATCCAGCGTATTATTACTGAATAATCTTTGATGGCAATTTTGATTTAATGCTTCTTTTCGTACTTTCCATTCATAGAAAATGCACAAATTGTTATTTTTCTTTGTCTTTTTTCTCTCTCTAATTGTTAAGAATCTTAGCTATGCGTCAAAAGAAAAAAAATCCTTAGTTTAGTTTTCTATGTTCGCCGTTCATCACCAGTAACAATAAATCTAAAATAAATCTAAAATAAATTTTAGATTTGCAGAATATAAATCAAGAAATTTTACCGAGCTTCACATATGTCTAATTTGGATAACGTTGGTGGGGAAAATAATCTCGTATCATTATATACTTAATTAGCTCAACGAATGCAACTCACGAATGAACGCATGCATCTGCAGTAATAGCAGAAGAAATCAGATAATTATGATTAATTGACCTTATTCTCTTTTTGAATTTGCTTTGACTTTAGAAAGTGTGAAGGAATAACTTGATTTTTATTGCAATTTCTTCGAAATTATAATTAAAATACATCATCATCATCATGATTATCCTCACCGTAGAAACGACACTTATAGTCTTAGTCTGCACTGGACCTGGTTGGGATTGAGCATCAAAAGAAGATTTGTCATTTTGACCCCATTGAAAGTCACTGGTTACTAACAGCGTGCAAGTGCTGAATATGATCGGTGTGTAAACTAGACAATAATCATAATGATAATATCAATAATAATTGAAGTACTACTACTTATAACTAAATACAGCTAATAATAATAATAATAATAATAATAATAATCATAAGCAGATCCCGTACAAATTCCACGGTAGTTGAAATTTCTAAAACACACAATAAAATAAAACAAATATAAAATTATTTCCATAAAGAAAGAACCAATCATGAAGAAAGCTGAAGTAAAATATTAAAAACATTTAAAACTTACAGTATCCTCTTAACAGCGTGACTTTATTTTAAATCATAAAATGAAATAAACAACTAAAAATCGTAAATATCCATTTCTTAAAAAAGTTTTCTCAGAAAATGGTTTTAATGATTTTCACCGGAAAAAAAACGGTTATAAAGAGAGGTAATTTTTTAGTACATGTGATGATGATCGTTATTTGTGACACCGGATAAGCAGATTAATATATAGATAATAATTGTAATAAATAATAATAGATGCATTGGTGCGAAAACCCAAGCCTTTGACAGGAATGGAGCGAAGCCTGCTGGAGAATCACGATATGACTAGTTGTCACTCTGACTCCGTTGAAAGTCACTGCTTGTTAGTTGTGCAAACGCCTACTAATTGATGTGTGATCTCAAATAATAATAATAATAATAATCATGAAAATAATAACAACACTCTGATTCCAACGAAAACCACCGATCATAAACGGCATGCAAGTGCTATGAGTGACTAGTGTGAGAATTAATATAATAATGAGGTCAAAGTTATTGTAATTCTAGAGCACATCTATTTTGATTTACTTTTCAGGGAGCACCCACGGTCGCTGGCAGAGTTTGTTTGTTTTGTTTTATGGCATATCAACGTCTTATGTTATTTAATGTCGAGAACTCCCATTTTTTATAAACGTTCTTTTGTCCACACGTAGTTATTTAAATGTGCACAATTCAATCTATAGCTGGAGGAAATGTGGGGATTCATACCTTTTTCAAGAGTATTAGTCCAATTATGAACGTGGGTGGAACTACTGTGATTTGAACTCGTGTTTTACGATTCCGAAGGCCTACTGCCTATCTACTGCCCCAAGTCGACTTTTCCAGCTGGCAGGACGGGAACCTTGCTCATGACTGGAGTTGATGCTAAAAACGGTGCTAAGAAATTAGGAAAACGAAAAACTTTACCGTCTTTCACTAGAATGATGCTAGATAGTCTTGATAATCACTATGTAATGTGGTGATCGCTCTGTTTGTTTTGTTTTACGGTAGATCAACTTTTTTATTCACTGAATTTTGAAAACAATCACTTTTTATAAACGTTCTTTTTGTACACGCATAGTTTTCTAAATAAGACAATATGCACTATTCAATCCATAGCTGAAGGAAATGTGGATATCTATACCTTTACCGAGGGTATTAATGCAATTATGAACGCAAATGGAATGACTGGGATTTGTACTTGAGTATACCGATTCCGAATCCGTGTCATCACTCTGAGTCATTAATTGTAATTTCATATTGATTCCTTTTTTGAAATCCTTACTCATCCATCATACCTACCAATGAAAGCAGTGAAATAACTTTATTCTTTTTTTGAGGACTATTAATTGGAATTTGGATTCCTTGTTTGCCTGATTATAAATTTAATTTTTGTTGCCACCCTCAGGGAGGGTCACTAAGAAAGACTAACAGCAGTTTTAGGTTGGTAGAATCTTTGTATATAAAGTGAATACAAGATGAGGTTTGTCGGTAAATCCGACAAGTTAGAAAGTTTGTAGTCTCAGGTTATGACGCGATATCGCCTCTTAGGAATTATAAAGTCCCCATACTGAGTGAATAGTTAAGTCACACAACTAATTTGTTTCCAAGTTAAAGAACAATCAATAGATACCTAAAACTGCTTTTCAAATCTTTGTTTTCTAATTTTAAAAAAAATATCCCCAAAAACACAGATTTATGTGCTTAAGAACATGTTAAGATACATACCTCCATTTAATTATATTAGTTTTCTCCATAAGTTTTCAATTGGAGTAGAAATTGAAGTCCAGACTAAATAAAGTTCGAAAAATATCTGTAAGACGTGCAGGGAATTTACTAATATTCCCGGTTGTATCGACCCAATCACCGCTTGAGCACCAAGGACAATTCGCAGCCTTTAATTTGACAGTGCGACAGTCATGTAGAGTGCCAGTCTCATCTGATTAGGCAACTACACGTTTAAAAAAAAATCATCTATGAAAAAAGTAAAAATAAAATAGATAATAAAAATAGTTGGAGACAGACGGTACTTTTCATTTTCTTTTTCTTTTTTTGTTCTCAGGGTTATAATATGCAACATGTAAATCTTATTTACCAAATTATTTATCACTAGGTAAACTCTTGTCAGTTCAAATATCTTGATTGCTGGAAAGATCACGCAAATTATATCTAGTATATACATACACACACACAAACACACACACACACATACACACACACACACACACACACACACACACACACACACACACACACACAGAGAGAGACACGCTACTACTTTATTGTATAAGATAGTGAATCGAAGGGTTATTAAAGCTAATGTGAAACTCATAGTAAATGAAGAAAACAAAAGAAAAAAATACTGACTTGTATCTTGATCTGGACACTGCACAAGAAAGCCATGAGATTTTGTCACAATTTTAACATCTTGCAAAGCACCCTGAGAAAAAGGATGTAGATATTATTTAGAAATTCATTAAAAAATATAAGAGTTAAACAAAAATGAAAATTTTTTGGAAGCCTGAGATGAATGGTAATTTGTATATTTATTATGCGTACTATAGTCTTCATTTTTGCATTTGTTAGGTTCACTTTGTACTTTTTAAGTTTTCTGTTCATGCACCAAAATCCTGAACAAAGCCGAAGCATAATCTGGCTGAAACATTGTGAATTTACCAAATACAAGATGAAGACCAGAGTACGCATTTTTAATTATGATTACAAAAATGAGATTCATGTGAAAATAGAAATTCTTCCGTTTAAATTATCATCATTATAAGACTTGCATTATCATCTTTATACAGATTTTTAATATCCCAATATTACCACCAGCTTTAATTCAGACTTTGGAAGAATCATGATATCCTCGTAAACCTTCGCAAAACGGAAAACCAAACTATATTCACTCCACGAGGATAAACTACAATATTCTGTGAGAGATAACACGTACCGTCGGCATATGTTAATTATTATTAACTAATTTCACCTGCTGTAAGAATTTAATTTGATATCATTCATTTTGTTGCATAACTACTGGTTCTCAAATATAGGAACAAAAGACGTCATGCTAGATTCAAAACGAGACCGGATAGTTAAGAATCCTAGCGCAAGCTGAATATGGCTCCGGTCAAAAGTTTTGCAACACCATAAAAAATTCGAGTTATCGATAACAAAACAATTAGTTTTACTTTAGCATTTTTAAATAATAATACAAAATACTTTAAAGTAAAAAAATATTATGATAAATGTAGAATTTTGATGTTAAATTCAATACATTATATTTTCCTCTATTTTATGAACAAATTCTATTCGTTTCGGGATAGAACCAATTAGTGATTTTAAACAGTTAGATCTAAGTCCAAGATATTTATAGGGCAGCTTCAACTTCAATTCTCCAGCTTCAAAACTATCTGAAACTATACTTTTACGTAGTGTTTCAAACTTTTGGTAGAAGTCACGTGACTTTGAACAATTTCAAGTTCAATTTTTGTTATTGGAGCAGTTTCAAAAATATCTGAAAATAAATACTTTTACATAGTGCTTTCAACTTTTTCATCTGAGCTGTATAGATTTTTGGGAGGTACTGTTACATTTTATGGTGGGCACTATTACATTTTGTTGGTAAACATGTGATAATGTTCTTCGGAGAGGAGAAAAATTTCCCCAATAGTTAATCACGGGGTTTAACCAAGGAATAAACAAAACAACGGGGGTTATGTGATTACTAGACTTGAAGACCACCAAATAAAACTGGAAGCAAAGAGGACCACGAAGCTTAAACCAGAAGACAATCGCGACTCTTTTACGAAACATATAAGAACTCGAATTACGAATAAAGTCTTCGAGCGGCCTACATTTAGACGTTTTCCAACAGGAGGACGAAAGTGAACAACAACCTCCGTGCCCTAAAATAAAGATGACACATGCGCATCTACTCAGAAAAGAATGCTTCCGCCTCAGGTGGTAATTTAGGATATTCTTACGTATGGTCATAATCGAAAAAGGTGAGAAAATTATGTAATTTTTACGGTATTAGTATACTTCCGTGTGAAATGAAGTATCTGATTGCATGTGGAGTCAGCTGTGTTTGAATAGCATTATCTCTAGAAAATATGAAGGCTTTAAATGTAGAAATCAGTCATAAATTTAGTTTGCAGTGAAATGTTTGTGTGTCAGGTTGCAGTATCGGCCCAAGGCACATCAGTTTAGATACGAGACTATTCCTTTGATATATAATTATGAATTTACACTGAGGCAATGAATAAGCAAATAGATCTTTTGTTTTTCACTTGACATGGTGCACCTGCTAAGTAAAATAAGTTTGGCTTATTGGATGGATAATAACTCTTAGGTCTTTCTCAAGTTAGTTCTAGAACTCATATGTGCCAGGCTTTTAACATGAATTTCCTCTGAATCCCAAGGTTTTTGGTTATAGAGACCATAATTCTGATCCATACTAATAAAAAAAATGAATGCAAGGAACTCATTAGGATTTTGAACAACATGCTTTCTAATACTATTATAAAATTGACTCTTTCTGTGTATCCGAGGAACGGTCTTTGCCAAGTTACTTTGCCAATTTTGGATCTAGAGACTTGAAAATTGATATACGTGGTATTCAAACGGGTTGAGCAAGTTTGACTTTGTTTTAAGGCAGAAAAAATAGATGCTAAGGGGTCAAACTTGAAAAATTGGATCGTTCCATGACATACGCTGTATCTCGACTATGTTGGCCATCGGGATGTCAAAAGAACGGCAGTTTGCGAAAATAATTTTCAGCTTTCAAAAAATTACGACAGTTTTCATAGAAAGAACAATTCTTGGTATTTCAAATAACAAGGATTAAAATGAGCAGAAAAGGAGCATTAAAGCAACCCCAAGCATGGCCGTGCTACTTCTAGTAATTGTATGAAATTAAGCTTTTGGATGATACTATCTTTACATATCATTATTGCTTTTACATTTTAGTATTAAATTTACTATTTACATATCTAAACTTATATATAAATGGTACTCTCTCTCTCTCTGTGTGTGTGTGTGTGTGTGTGTGTGTGTGTTTGTGTGAGTTCGTTTCCTATCGACTCTAAAGCAGCTGGGGCCTGAATGCCAAGGTTTATATGCTATTTTGTGCTTTAGTAACAAAAAAAATTTGAATTCCTTTCATAAAGTCTATCTGAGTGGTCTCTAATTATCGGGAAAAGTCCTTAAACAAGTCAAAAGAGAACTTACCCTAAAAAACGCGTGTTGACCATTTCGTTGGCCTAGAAAAAGGGATAATTTTCCTGCCTTAAATTTCCTGTCTAAGGCCAGTATGACTCGCTTGTAGATTTGCTCACAATCAACAAACACAGTGAGGTGAGTCGCGCTAAGGCTGAGAGCCAATCGGTGCCAATGGTTATCAGCTAGTCTGTAAGGGAATGTTTCGACTTGGATATCTTGGTCGTGTGTGTAGTGAAACCTCACTTCATTTCTACGTCCACTATTTTCTATTTCTAAAATTCTGAAAAAAAATCAAAATAGTAATGGCAATAAAAAATAAATAACAATAAATCAAAACAGTATCAATAAATAAACAATAATTAATAGGACAAAAGTCTATCTAAAAGGAATGCATAATATTTGAATAATAATAACAAGCAATTTTCTAATCCTGCATTTCCCTTTGAATGACCGTTACGATTTCTATATCCAATAGAAGAAATTCAGAGATTAGGCAAAGCAGGAAAATATTGATCGTCACACAGAGCTATAGACTTTGCATAATATAGCCCAGTATAATAATTATATTGTTTTACTTACACTTTGGCATTGGGCCAATTCAAAACAAAAATGTAGTAAATTAAATCTTAATAACTGTATAATTTCAGTATAATATAACACGTTATAATGATTATATTGTTTTTACTTATACCTAGGAAAAACAATTTAAAACAAAAATTCTGTAAATTAAATCTCAATAGCCACGTCGTTTACATAAACCCCTTTCTTGTAACATATAGCTATGAACTTTAGCATAATATAACACTTTATAATGATTATATTACTTCTGGAACGACCAGCTTTTGATTTTCATTATTTTCTAACTCGAATTAGTTTCGGTCACAAACAAAAGTGGTGTTACATTGAACAGGTCTCTTATGTGTCAAAGACAATGCATAGTCTTCTACTCAAAAACGTATGTATGGTGTGTTTCTGTCCCGGAGCAAATGGATAGCTTTCTCCCCCCCCTCTTCCAAGAGAAATTATGGTTATATTCAGGTCCCTGGGCGAATATGTGCTTTTCTTTTGTCCCGTGCGAATTTTTTCCCTATTCTGACCCTGATGGAATGTTTGGGTCACTTTAGCTCTTACCCACGAAAAAAGTTTTCTGATAATTTAAAAAATTGTACATACCTGGTTATTCCAGAGGAAAATGATAATATACTACCAGAATTACCCTCTTCTTGTTTTAATGTTGCTAAAAATGTAATATCGGTGTTCTCAGTGAGAATCTTTTGGGCCCTATCACCCACTGCATCAGACAGTAGGATATGCCTGGGGCCATCTAAAAAAAAAAGAATAAAGAGAGATAGGGAGTTGTATAAACAAGAGGATAAAAGAACTACAAAGAAAGCAAAAACAGAGTCATCATAGAAAAATATTAGGTTGTCTCAAAAGTTCGTGAACACTGAACTTTTGCTCGCCAAGTAATAACAAACAACAACTATTCCTCAAAATGAAGACCACCATTTTCCAAGACTTTCTGGCCTATATCTGCAAGCTTTCGGGTCTGGTGAAAGAACCATTCAGTCGGCTTTGAATCAAAGAATTATTGGCTCGCTTCCTCAAATTTTTGAGACAACCTAATAGTTACAAAAAAAAAAATCAAAGTCAAGAACTGCAATGGAAAATGTTATCAACCATGATTAGTGGGTGGTTAAATGCTTGGACTTTGAAATCTATGAAGCGAGTTCAAATCTTAGCTGAACTAATTCGTTTACTTTTGTGTAGAAAAGGTTAATTAACTCGGAAAAATCACTCAAAAAAGTGTAATAGGGAAAATCCACTCGGGTCAGTGGATTGGCAGTTAGACTTTGGAATCTTAATACGCGAGTTCGAATCCCAGTCGTTCCGTTTACGTTCATGTTTGGACAAATACCCATGGTAAAGGTATGATTCCCCACATTCCCTAAAGCTATGGATTAATTAGAGCATATTGTTTTGTTTTTTTGTATTTTACCGCATATCAACCCTTTTTTTTATCCACACTTGGTTTTTTTAATAACACAATATGCGCTAACCTACAGGTTCTGTTAATGCATTTGAACAGTAAAAATAGTTTGTTTTCAATATTGATAAGCAGACAAAATAAAATATACAGGTAATTAAGAAGAACATTTTATTAGCGGTAAGAAGTTATTGGTTTTCCTAAACTACAAACAATTAAAGGTTTTATTAAATTGCAAGAAATTAAAGGCCTTGTTAAACTGCAATAAATCCAAGGTTTACTTAACATACAAGAAATTAAAGGTTTTTATTAAACTGCAAAAAATTATACGTTTCATAAGTATTCGTTCGATATTTACTTACTAATTTTTCGAACGGTCATCAAATTTCCAGGTTCAACGCACAACTTTCCACGCCTAACGTTGAGAAAGACTGTTCAACAGCTTCTGACTGGAAT
The DNA here is from genome assembly GCA_036873565.1 of Xipholeptos notoides. Lineage (NCBI taxonomy): Eukaryota > Metazoa > Mollusca > Cephalopoda > Idiosepiidae > Xipholeptos > Xipholeptos notoides. The sequence continues at coordinate 3,902 of JAYKTE010165902.1, read as the reverse complement.
GGACCGAAATATGCTGAAGCATAACTTGAGTTCAATCTGACTCTTGAGATAGCCACTAGTCACTCAGCGTAAAAGCTTTCCTCCAGCCTTTCAAATTTTGCACCATTTCCCCTAAATATAATCTTAACAGAACGACTGAGATCTGAAGAAGTGTATTATGATTCCAAAGTTCGGACAACCATCTATGGAGGTGCCCCCTTGCTTAAGTTTTGCACGGTAGTTACGCCGCACCTTCAGGGCCGTGCTTAGGGTGTCTACGGGGGTAGACACCGCAATTGCGACGGTGTGTGTGCAAGATTCCAAAGAGTCGCAAAGTTTCTTGGCTTTGCAGATATATTGTAATAAAAAAAAATTAACGAACTAATTATTCGGATTAAATGGAAAATTATTGTCATACGTGTATGTTGAAATATACGAGTATATCTATCAACCTGTCAATCTCTCTTCCTCTCTCTCTCTTTATCTATCCATCTATCTATGATAGAAGAGTTCAATGAGTTAAGGGGGGGGGGAATTGTATTTTGTGGGTACAAGGGCCGTAGGGTGCATTTTGCAGGAGGCGCGATGTTACTAAGCATAATACTGCACACACTGTAGTAAGAAACGTTGACTTTATCGACAATTTGCTCTTTTTGGCATAGATGCACTAATAATAGCCGAGTAACAGTCACGTGATCTATCCTCGTACTCTAAGAGGAACAGCCCGTGAGTGAGCTGAAAGCAGTATTTGTCTGGGATTGTTAATTTGTTAGTTAATTTTGTTTTACGGTATATCAACCGTTTTAGGAAATTTAATGTCGAGAACAATCATTTTTGATAAACGTTCTATTTTGTCCACAGGTAGTTTGTTGAATAACACAATATGCATTATTTAATCCATAGCTGGAGGGAATAAGGGGGATTCATACCATTACCAAATCTGGAATTATAATACTTGAGATAATTCAGTTCTTTTCCAAAAAATATATCTTTGGGAAAGGCATTAATCCTCTATTTGCTCAAGCTATGGATCAAATAAGGCAATTACTGATCTTATAAGGACCGGTTAATAAAAGAAAGACATTTGTTTAAAAAAATGCAGATTTTTAAAGAATTTAAAAGCCCCCAACATGTGAAATGCTGTAGATTTTATTTCAAGAAATTGAACTACAGTGAAGCATCACATTTTCTCCCCAAAGATTATATAATTTAGAAAGATTATAGCGTTTATAACCATGTAAAGACTATTATCAAAATCCATTATTTCTTAAAAACTTTTGTTCTAACCAGAAAGATAAACCCTAAATTTTATAGAAGAAAAAAGGTGCCTACAAATGGAGGTAATTCGTTTCTCTTTAATTACTATATAAGATGTTGATGGTTTTTTGTGACACCAGATAAGCAGATTAATATGTAGATGATAATAATAATAATAATAATAATAGAAAGTGAACGGGAAAGGATAAAGAATGATCGAGGAGAAGAGTTTGTTGTCACGAAATGCAAGAGACGTTGAAGTGCCAGAAGAGACTTATTGTCACTTTGTCTTTAGAAGGTACCACCAGGTGTTGGAGGAATCCAGATTCTGCTGACACCTGGCTGTGAGAGTGAGATATTAAAGGGTGAAAGCCCTAGAAGAAGTGGCACCATACAGTCATTGACTGGGGTCGAGCGCATTCTGCTGGAGAATTACAAGGAGACTTGTTGTCTCGCTAACCCCAGTGAAAACCACGGATTACGGTAACATGCAAATGCTGAGTGAGAATATGATAATAATACTTCGGGGGAAAGACAGTAGTTAGGTGTTCGGACTGGGGAATCGCAGTAAGCGAGTTCGAAACCGGGTCGTTCCATTACGTTCACATCTTGACTAATACTCTTGGGAAAATATGAACACGCATTTCCCTTCTTCTATGGATTAAATACTGACTCCTTTAATTGGTATATATACGTGGGTTTTGGGACCGCTTGTGAATTCCAAATTATTTTGAAACTCGTTATATGAATTTGTGTGTATTCAATGTTTGGAGCCGGCTCGATCTGAACAGGTCAGTCAGCCGTTAGACACATACACACTACTACCACAATTACTACTAATTATTATTGTAACAGTTATAATGCATTGAAAATAAATACGAAATTGGAATAAGAATCTTGCAGAGTTGTGATAATAAATAGTTAATCATAGACAGATGAAAGACACTTTTTTTCAACGAAGTTATGAAATTTTTTGCTCGGTTCTTTTTAATCTGTTGCCTTATCTCCATTTTAAATCAAAATTCCAACGATAAAATTGAAATAAAATAAATTGTTTAGTGTCCTTACATCTATGACACTAAGTGTTTTTATCTGATAAGGTCGCTTTGAAAGTGGTTTTCTTTTCGTTACTTCGTCTAGATCGAGAACGAAAAAAATAAAAATATTAATAATAAAACGAAAAAAAAACAAAACAAAACAAAAACAACAAAAGACCAAAACAAAAAAATACACGCATACATAGGCACACACCAAAAAGATCTATTTTCTTTTTAGTTGTATATATATATATATATATATTTATATAACTTTCAAGTAGGAAGAAAATGAGATTGGAGCTAAGTTGGTAGGGGGCAACATTTTGACTCAATTTCAAAACAACCAACACACTCCCAAAAATAATTTCCGTTGAATGAGCCAAATACCTTCCTCCCTTAAGACAAAGAAAATAAAATTGAAAAAGAAGTAGACGATAGAGATAGGCTGTCTTGTCACCGGACTAAAAATCACTTTTAATGACCTGTAAAAGTGGCGAAGGGAATTTTTGAAAAAAATGTATATCTTCCGTAACTTTTCCCAAGCAAAATCTAGTTGCATTAATCAATTCGTTATTTCAATCTTAATCAATTCGTTATTTCAATCTTAATCTAGTTGCTGAAATTTTGTCTTGGAAAATGGTGGTCTTTATTTTGAGGAATAATTGTTGTTTATTTAATTCGACAATAATTTCTGCAATCAATAATTGTTTTATCAAATATTGTGTTGCTAAAATTCAATTCTCACAAATGTACAGAATCTGCGGGTGGTAAAGAATAGTATAACGTTCAAGGTAGTATTGAAATTTGTTGGCCTATTTTTGTTTTTTCTTCTTTAGTGTAGGTTGACGAATGAAAAATTTAGAATGATAAGGACTTTTGGACACGCCACCAAAGAATGGTAGTTGAATAAATCAAAAACAATTATTTTATAAACAAGACGAAGAATACTAATCCTACGGAGAAAAAAATAATTGGAAATATAACTTCAGTGTAACAATCATACGAGTGTCGTTCCGAATGATCCTTATTTTTCATTTCGTTCAAATGGATCAGAGGGGATTGAAAATTGCATTATTACGATGACTAAACTTATGCATTCATGACGAAGACGGGAGTGGTACCATTATAAAAAGTGAGCTTTTGTGCTCAAGAATTAAATTTGTCTACAAAGTCATCACCATTTGTAATACCCTTTAGCCGGCAATGAATGAGGTGTTGAGCTTGTCAGTCACTTCTCTGTCGCCACTCTGAATAAACGAGCCCATCTCCTAACTATACCTACATCAAATACATTGGCTTCGCAAACATTCAACAGGCACCGGTGGATGTTGATGGGTTCATTTTTTTCTGCTTTAAAGAATTCAATAATGCATTTCGGCTTTTGATGCTCGTCCATGACAGTGTTACTTTCTTAGAGTCTGCAACAGAGATGAAACGTTCAGATCACGAATGCATAAGTTCAGTCATCATAACAATGTAATTTGCTATACTCTCCGATCCACTCGGGCGAAATAAAGATTATGATGAGGCATTACTTTTGGAACAACTCTTTTTGGGAAACAAAATAAGAAAAGCACTAATAGTGCTATTTAAACACAATGCTGGGGGATGGTAATATTTTATATATCA
>JAYKTE010165793.1:0-12818 GCA_036873565.1 Xipholeptos notoides | reverse complement strand
TTGTTAAAAAAGCGTAGAGATGTAGTATATTTTTTGATGGATTTAATATATATATATATATATATATATATATATATATATATATATATATATACTTAGGCAAACCAATGCAAATAATCCCCTGAACATCATACAATTTTCCGCTAATCGCAAATGTGCAACATAATAACTACGCAATCTTTAATAAATTCACCATTTGTAGCGAATATTGCCGCAGTTAATAAAAAAGCTGTATTGGACTAATAACCTTGGGAAAAGTATGAATCCCCACATCCCCTCCAGCTATTGGTTAAATAGTGCATATTGTGTTATTTAAAAAACAAAGTGTGGACAAAAAATAACGTTTACCAAAAATAATTGTTCTCGGCATTAAATAACCTTAAAATGTTGATATGCAATAACCCCCCCCCCACACACACAAATCTGAAATGGATTTTGAGACAAAGCTAGCCAAAACTTCAATATCCAATATATGTATTAAGATTGAAATGATGAATTGATTAATGCAGGCAAATTTTGCCTGGGAAAAGCTACAGAAGATTTTCTTTTGTTTTAAACACAAAAAAGAATACGCCCACCGCTTTTAAAGGCCATTAAAAATATTTTTCCTGTGACAATACGGCATACAAGCTTTTAAAAAGTGCCCATCGGTTGGCATATTGTAATAGAAGAAAGAAAAAAATCAACGAATGTTTTCGAGACAAATTCTATTTATTTTAGGGACCCCAATCAGCCACGTGCTAGTGCCTAAAAATGGGTCACCAATTGTTCAAACGCATGAGGCTATATAACTTTTTGTTTTTTCTATATTTTCCCATGAGCACTTGATTTGATTTTTTTCTCTGTCTTTGCCAGTTAATATACTGCTAAAACAATGTCATAGACCCCTTCCCGTTAAAAACAACCCAATGAGCAAATAAAATACAGTGGAGTACAAAGTAAAGGATGGCGCACTCAACGCGCCGCATTTAATTACATTACAGTAATAGTCGTGGGAGATTTCTTTGTTTGTGTATGTGTTTGGTGTCTGCTTTTTTGTCAGTAATTATACCCAACACAAAATACAATTACCAAAGTGTAAATGAAACTTATATGTATATTATATCCCCATTACTTTTGCATTCTACTTAATTCCCTCAATTTAATACACTTCATTTTTTCAAGCTATATTTTATTATTCAGTCTATTTTATAAACTTCACACTAGTGATGGGACGATTCCTTGGAATCGGAATCGTTAATCGTGTATTTTTTGGGGAATCAGAATCTCATCGTTAAATAAATACCTTAGATTTACGATTCTTTTATTACGATTCTCTTGAATTTTTAAGTTAATCGTTAATCGAAATTGTTAATCAATATTTTCCTGAAATCGGAATTGGTATCGGAATCGAATACAATTTAGGAATCGTCCCAACACTACATCACACCAAAAGTCTGACTAACAGATTTCTGATTTATAAAGAAACTTATATATTTTTTTTCTAATGTCCTCTATTTTGTTAAAAAGCGTCTTATGCGTTTCAATAAGACTTTTCATCTGAATGGATCAGAGGGGATGGCAAACAGCATTGTTATATTGACTAAACTTATGCATTTATGACCTGAGAGTTTCATCTCGCTGTCAAAGATATTGATGGCATGAGACTAAAAAAGCAACCCCTCCAATGGAGGCGCATCAGAAGCAAAGATGCGTCATTGAATTCCTTCATGCAGAAAAAAATTGAACAGATCAGCATAAACCGGTCTTGTTGAACCTTTACGAAGTCGATGCAGTTGATATCAGGGGAAGTTAGTAACTAGGTTTGTCGATTTCAGAGTAGTGACAGAGGCTGTCGTTCATCGCTGGCAAAAGTGCATTGAGAATAGTGGATACTATTTAAAAATGAATAACACAAAGGGTCTCTCGTTTTAATGGTACCACTCTCGTCTTTGCAGTTCTTCAGCATTTTGAGTTAAAAGTTTATAAATAGGAGAAATTACTTTTGTAATGACTCCCGTATATATATACGTGCGTGTGTGATATCTACTTCTTAAGTTTTTCTAAAGCTAGTCTTATGTCAGCTTAACTTCAATAAATATTTTTGATCAGCTTGCATTTGTTAAACTAACAGCTTTTTAAAAGAAATTGAAATCTATATTTTAAATGAAAGCATCTTTCAACTTCTTGTTCTAGTTTGGTTTCATTTAAATCTCAACGTAGTGTCAATTTAGAAAGCTTTAGATTTTATTCATTTAATAAATTAGTTAGACTTAATGGGAATTAAAGGAAAAGAAAGACAAAAAATTATTCGTAGGAAATATTTCGTTCTCTTTTTCTTCATGACAAGATCTAAGATTCCAAGATTAGTTTTACATACACCAGCCGTTCTCTTTTTATGCGTTTTTTTTTAAATGAAAACCCAAGGCATCCGTTTATGGCTGTAAACTTCTACTACTAAATACAAATTTACTAAGTTTTGTGTAAATATTTATTCTCGTGAGGTGGGATAAGTATATACATTATTGTTGCGGAGAAAAATAGTCTTGTTATTGTTTAACATTAATTTGTAACATTTGTTACGTTTATATTACTTATTATCACTACCAAGCGCAGATATTGCGCATTTGTGTGATTTTGATAATAACAACATAATTGATCACAGTGAATATTGTTGCAGTAAATAAAAAGTTGAATTGTAATTGGTCAGATTTGGGGCCAAAATGTTAGCATTCAATTTGGGAATTAAGATTGAAATAACGAATTATTTAATGCAAGCAAATTTTGCTTTCGGAAAATTTGCTTATATTCTAACACACAACTTTTGGTAGTTGTTTGTTATACTCCTGCCAGTTAAAAGGATTCGTTTGCTTTACGGCATATGAAGATATTCAGTCATTTAATGTGGAGAACGACTGTTTTTTATCGAGCATCTTTTTGTCATCACACTGTTTTGAATTATGCTAGTTGTACTATCTAATCCTTAGCTCGAGTGAATATGGGGACTGTAACGGCTATTTGCCAGAGTGTAAACATATGGAAATAACTTGGATTTGAACACGCATATTACGATTCCAAAGGTTGAGTGCTAAACCACTGTCTCAAGCGGATTGTTGCTTTGGTGTTAGTAGAATTGGTAGTCTGTGAACATCACAAAAACTAGTTGTAATATTTACCCTTTTTTCACTGAATCATTAGATGAATTCATTACAATTAAATTTCAGTAATGACTTTTTGAAAAGTATTGGGGTAAAGGAGAGTTAGTAAAAAACTAAAATTAATTAATCTTAGTCCAAAATATGCGTTTGATGCGTTTGATTATTATTTTATTTTTTTTTTTTTTTGGGGGGACAAACGTCTGGTCTATTTTGTTTAATTATCTGAAAAGCGAATAGTAAGTGTTGGGAATCCAATTATAAATTCCTTACAAAATTTGGGTCACTGCAAAATTAAAAGGTGGAATTATAATAGAAAACGAAATCGAAGACGCAAAAAAAAAAAAATAATACTATCAAAATATTAGCGTTCCAAATTTAATCATCCCCCCCCTATTTTTTAAAACTTATTATCATAAGATAAATAGTGGCATTACTTTGGAACGACACTCGTAAGAAAAAATAGGTGTCATTACTTTTGGAACGAGCCTCGTATATATAAAAAAAGTGGAATTACTTTTGGAACGACACTCGTATATAAAAGAAATAGTTGGCATACGCTTTGGAACGACAATCGTAGAAAAATCTCATATTTGATTATAAATGCTTATAGGAAAGTAAAAGCTACCCTACACATCATCAACTTTAATCTATTTCTAAATGTATATGTGTATTGATGGTTTTAATTTTCGCACCTTGTTCTGGTTGGCTGGCCTTAGAATATTAGTATATATTAGTATTTGGGAAACATGCCAAACAGATCAAGTATCTTATTCTCAAATTGATTAAATTCATTCTTATCAAGATCTTGAAACTAAAACTGGTTTCGCCCGCTTGTAAAACTTTCAAAAAGATTACACTAGACGTTTTGCCGGGCGTCGAGGTTTGCTTTGGAGCTCGTTTTGTGCTCATTTTAATCAGTTTTTTTGTAATTCCAAGATTATTCTTTAATTCTAAGAAAGTTGATATAGTTTTTTGTATGACGAAATTTATTTAGTAAACCTAGGTTATATTGACCCCTCAATGACCAATGTAGTCATAACGTTATTGGCCCGCAACGATTTCAATTTTCAAGTCTGATCCCTTGGCATCTATTTTTCCGGCTCATAATCAATAAGAACTTCCAAAGATGCGAATACCATATACATCAAATTTTAAGTCTTTAGATAAAAAATTGGCAGCAAGTGTGGTAGTGATCTTTTTCAAGACAGCTGAAGGACCTGGACTACGCAGATGACATCAGCCTCCTTTCACACAGGCACCGTGATGTACAAGAGAAGCTATGTCGTGCGGCAGAAGAGTCAGGAAAGACTGGATTCCAGATCAACATTGGAAAGACAGAGATCATGAGGGTAAATAACAAGAAGCAACATTCAGTGCAACTACATACATAAGAATACATGAGAGAGTTTGACAAGTTTTTTTTAACTGGGCAGTGTTGTCAGCAAGTATGGGGGAACGGATGAAGACATTAAGTGCCAAATAAGCAAAGCCAGACACGCTTTCAATATCTTAGGACCAATCTGGAGAACAACAGCCCTCTCACTTCGTAACAAGATCCGGCTTTTCAACACCAATGTGAAGTCGGTTCTACTCTATGGCTCAGAAACATGGAGAGTGACCAAGACCAACAACCCACAAACTCCAGACATTATCCAACAGATGTCTTAGAAACATTCTAAAAATCAGATGGCCAGAAACTATCTCCAATGAACAACTGTTGGGCCGAACCAACCAAACCCCAATGGAGACAGAGATCAAGAAACGGAAATAGAACTGGTTTGGCCACACCTTGCGGAAGCTTGTATCCAACATCACCAGGCAGGCAGACAGGCCCTTGATTGGAACCCGCAAGGCAAGCGTAAAGTTGGTCGCCTGAGACAAACCTGAAAAAGAAGCACTGAGGCTGAATCCAGGTCAGCCGGAATGACATGGCCTGAACTGAAAAGAACCAGCCAGAACCGAGTCCGTTGGAGGAGCGTCGTTGCAGCCCTATGTTCCTCAAGGAATCAATAGGAAAAAAGAAGTAAATATTCCTGATCGTCATATTCCTTCTAAATGCTAATTTTTTCGAATATCGATTTTCAATACATATCGAAGGTATTCTGAAAGAATTGCATTTGTATATTAACATGTTTTCATTTGACTTCGAAATATAAAAATTATTAAAACCCAAGCCGTAAATACGAAGAAATATCCACTAGTGTTCTGTAATTCAAAAACTAAGAGCAATTTCTTATATTTATGTTAGCATTATTTGATTTTCAGCTTTTGACTAAATATCACGAGTGAACAATTTCCTAAAACTTCTGAATCAATGAAAACCATTTTTAATAAAAAAATAGATTTCTTAATTCTTTTTTTTTCATTTGTTGCATTTAATTGAATCGCAGTAACAATTCACTATAACTCATAACAAAGACTATGTATAACCTGACTAACATTTTTTATACAGATTTTGAATAGACTGAAATGGTTAGAGGAGGAGGGTCGTTGGATTAAATAGTGGAGAAAAAAGAGAGTGGATCTAACTAAGAAGAGACTTTCTATCTCTTCTTTGTGTTTATTACTAGCAATAGTTTTTTGAATTCAGAGTATGATTGGAAAGTGAATAAATAGAATAGACTGCAGTAGAATTCCAATACTTGAGAATTGATTGATTTGGAACTTCCATTAGATTTATCTCCTAATACTTTAGACTCCTCCATTACTGTGGACTGAGTAAAAAGTATTGATTTACTATTGGTTATTTAATTTAGTGTGAACCTACTCATAATTTCACGATCTATCATCAGTAATGATAACATGAATGTTAATTGATCCTAAAAACACAGCAAAAGGCTAGTTAATAAAACATTGGCTAGAAATATTTTAAATGTATATTGTTTCATAACTGTCACTTGTCAAACAAGAAAAAATTGTCCTGCAAAGAAATGAGTGCTTTAAACGTTCAATTTATTAGAAATATATATAAATATAGATTTTCCCTTATACACTATTTTATAAAGACAACAAACGTTTTTAATATCATTTTAATTGGGAACTTCATCCAGTTTCGATAAATGCCATAATATAAGATAACAATAAGATAACAATCTAATTATAGACATTGGTGTCAATAATTGAGAGAAGATAGCAGCAGCAGTCTGCAGAGCCTGGACACGCCATATTTATGCAAGCTGTCAGAACTTCAAGGAAAGGCGATTAAAATATGCTGCCCTGAAACTCGCCCTTTGCAAGCAAGTGGTTCGAATAGGCCTCATCTACGAACACTCATGTATCACTTGTGGCAGAATACGCTTTTCAAGATCGGAATTCTTTGGCCACAGAACCTGCCATTCGGGATTTTAGACAAAAAGACAAGGGGGAAGTGGCAACACAATAAATTGTGCACCAGAGAATTTCGCGAGTAAGTTATGTAGTAAAGTATGCAAACCTGAAGTGGGGCTTTGGAATCACATGCGAACTCGTTCGTGTGCAGCCAGGTCTTAGTGTGTGTGTGTGTGTTTGTTTGTGTGTGTGTATAAACGGTAATGGGGTGTTTGTGTGTAAATAATTGCCTTTCTTTGTCTGTGTGTGTGTGTGTGTGTGTGTGTGTGTGTGTGTGTTGAATATTTGGGTGCGGGTGAGTGGTTAGCTAGAGGAAGCTATGAATGCTCTACTTACTAGCTGGTATGTTGGTTGATTTTTAAACGTTTTGCCGTTTTTAATTAGTTTAGAAGTGGGTCCTTTAATTTAGAAATATTTAAAAACATATCAATTCAAATCTACTTGTAAGTCTAGTCGGAATCGCTTGTTTAACTTATCAAAATATACAAACCTATTTTTTGAACTTGAAAACATAATTTATTCCATAGATTTTTTTAATTAAAAGAAAATTCATTCTTATCATATTGCATTCATTTTATATCGCATACAATTAACTTCTAACTAAATTTTATTCCTTAATTAACAAAACGAAGTAGTTTAATCTAGTATGCATGCCAGTTAATAATAAAGGGTTTTTAAAAATAATCTAATAAATTTTACAATTAATTTAAAACTAAAACTGGGGTTCGAGTACTAATGCGGCCTACACGTTTTAGCATTAATCTTAAGAGCGTGACACAATAAATATAAATAAAAAAAATACACACATAGCAGTCTTCATTATAATGTATAGATATGGGCTTGAACTAGTATAATTCCTGGAATTAGGGAAACGATTATCCGCTAACGATTATCTGATTAGCAGAGAATAAACTAGCTACAGATATGGTACGTGAGTCACAATATAAATTTTGTCATTCATGGGGATCTGTCAGCTGTCTGAACCAGGAACCACTTTCGTTTTTGTAAAATTAGCGTTCCACCATGACCAGTTGCATAGTACCGAAGATCGTTTTAAGCGCTAACACCTAGTGCCGTGCTTAGCAACATCGCAGCTTTCACGCAGAATGTAGCTTGCAGCCAACAAAATGCAACTTGTACACCCCGACCAACTGAAGGCTTCTATCAAGGATGAGAGAGAGAGAGAGAGGTTGATTGATATTCATTTCAACATACAAATATGATAATTTTCCTGTTCATCCTTGTTAATTTTTTTTCATTACAATAGATTTGCAAAGCCAAGCAGCCTTGCAGATCCTAGGGAACTTGCGACATTCTTGCGGGGTCTGGTTTCATTATACAGAATTTTAGGCGATGGTTCTATTATACGGAATTTAAGGCACTGGTCCCATTATACAGAATGTAAGGCACTGGTTCCATTACAAGAATTGACTCTGCATATAGTTTGATTCCTTTCAACCATGATTGGTCTCAATGTACAGTTGACCCTTTTAACCGATGGTCTTATAACACGGAAAATACTCTTCACATCATTTGATTCTGCTCTACAATGATTGGTCTCAAGGTAGAGTTGATCGTTTTAGATAGTAGTTTCCTTAAATGGAATCGGCTGTATAAAAAAAGTCAATGTGATTGCAAAAACAAGCGAAATTTATCAAAGTCAGATAGGATCACTAAGCAAGTTCGTTGGGATCAAAATAGCATCGGATTACAGTAGAACTGGGGGCCCCTACTGGTAACCCAGATTTTTTTCTTATCTTGGTTACCAGCAATCTTACATATTTACTGGCATATCTATCAACTTTGTATCAGGGAGTTGGCAAGAGTCAGTAAAAATATTTTGGCATTTTAATTTTTTTTTTTTGGGGGGGGGTTGGAGTTGGAGGTTCAGGATTGGGATTTTCTATCAATCAATGCTGTTTTAGTTTCAATTTTTAAAATTCATTTATAAATCTTTTGAAATATTAAAGGATGCACGTAATTACCACATAATTTATAAATTTCCTACCAATCTATCTAAATAACTAAATCTCGATTTAATTTACTTAAAGCCCAAAACCTTACTCGGTGTTAAATAACCCAAGAAATTAATACACCGTAAAAAAATCAATAAAAATATATAATAATGCAATACAACATGACAAGGACGATGCAAAATGTCTGATATTGGCCTCTATCTGGAGAAGGTTGTTGGTGGATGGAAATACGCATTATTAGCTCATTGACTGTTTATCACACAAATGAGATAACATAGTTGGTGAAGACTGGTCTCGAAACCTAAAAATCACTTCTTCTCGTTATAGGATCAAGATGAATCTAGGGAAAAATATTACTTAGACTCGCATCAACACATTTAAAACATCAATGGAATTTTGCAATCATTTTATGATTTTAAAGTCTATCGCCCCAAAATAACTTCTCTGTTATGCTGATTCGAGGAGGATGGCCAAACAGATATGGCTGCGTGGGTGACTCCTGTTTAGCTAATGAGCCTGTAAACTGGGCCTGTGTCTAACTTGGGTTTTTGCTCGACCAAGTAGATATATCCTCTTTTGTTTTACTCAATTTGCTCCTTTTTCTAATTTTGCCAGTGTATCTCCATCTGTTTGCCAGTCTGTATGTATTTCATTCTACAAGTCCCCCTCCACTATGTCCCACTCTCTCCTGTATATCCCTGACGTCATATTATTCCTAATGAATTTCAAATCTGTCTTGAATTCCGTTACTAATTTTCTAGTTATGTTCGGATACGTCATCTGTTTGAAACTTGAAAGTTTTCCTATTTGGAGAAACGTTTCTGCTTCAACGTCTCAGTCAATTCTTTAAAAGGAATTACTCTTTCCTTGGGTCCACTGACTCATGAATTAAAACAAATAAGGCTGTAAGGCGGATATTTTTGGGTGTATGGGGAGTGGTTAACCTTCTAACCAGATATGACGATTTAACTCGTCTTTATCCAAATTTTATTTGAAACTAAATGTGAAATATCTCGTCGAAAATTAATTCTTCAAATTGCGCCAAATGACGAGTTCCCTCAGCCTTTCTTCATTAGCATTAATCATACTAGACAAAGAAAAAAAAGGGGAATCGATTTGGCCCAGTGGATAGGCAGTCGTAGTACGCGAGTTCGAATCCCAGTCGTTCCTTTTGCGTTTATATTCGGACATTGGGATATTTGGAAAAGGTATGATTCCCCACATTCCCTACAGCTATCAGTTAAATAGTGCATAATGTGTTATTCCAAAAACTAAGTGTGGACAAAAACCAACGTTTACCAAAAATGATTTTCATCAGTATTAAATGACTTAGAAATGATTGATATACCGTAAATACAAAACAAATAAAAAAACCTCGGCTGGAAACGAAACATTTTGATAAGAAAACCTGCTGGCTAAGTGATGAACGTTTGTTTTTTTCATTCTTGATTATTCTTATATATTTTTTATAAGGTGTTTTTTAGCACACTAGAAAAGTATTTAGACTTTCGAATTGTGATACGAGTGTTCTAACTCGGGTCATTTTATTACGTTCATTTTGATTTTTACCATTGGGAAATGTATAAATATACTTACTTCGTCTCCCTATGTATTAAATAGTTCAATTAGCATGGTTCATGAACATATATATTTATCAATAAATGGTTGTTCTCGACATTAAAAGACCAAAAAGGTGAATAAACCGCTGAACAAATCTTTTATTGTAGTTGATACCAGCACAGTTGAGATAGGTTCGTCGATTTCAGAGTGGCGACAGAGATGAGAGTGGCGAAGTGCACCCCAGGGGCAAAAATGTATCGCCTCGTTTATCGCTAGAAAAAAATGCATTAAGAATGGTGGTTACAAGTATAGAAAAAATTCTGGAGCACAAAAGGTCATTAGTTTTAATGGTACCACTGCCGTCTTTGTAGCTCTTCAACTTTTAGAAAATAACTTTAAAAAATAGGTGGCATTACTTTTGCAAGAATCCTCGTAAATTCGTTAAGGAAATATTTTATTTGTATAATTAGATCTTATCCTAAACAGTCTTTCTCAATAAAATTCAATGCAAATGCTTGTTTTTATTCAAGTAATTATGATAATTAGCCGTAAATCACATTATGTTATTTACATTAGATTCTCCATAAAAGACAAGGTTAATGAAATTTCCAGCCTAGAAAACTTTACTGCAGATGGAATATCAGAAAACATATCGTTGATGCCAGAAATGATGAAGATGGAAGCGGATAAAGGAATTGAATGACCGAATTTTTTTCTCTTCCCGCTTCTTTCCTTCCTTTGTCTTATGAATACACATTTTTGCACACTTACACAAATTTTCTTCCAACATCTCAACAATACATTTATTTTCACCTTTGTATTTATTCAGTATAACAATTCAGAATTTGGCACAAGGCCAGTTGGTGTGGGAGAACTAGATGGAGTTGGTCATTTACTTAATTGTTTACCTTAAGTAGACTATTTCATGACCCTCTCGCATCTCATAATAAATACATTCACCCTTTTCACTACAACATACTAACAATCACCAAAATACCACATTTACTGAATGGACTACTCCACTTAAAGATTCCCCGATGATAAGGAGTTATATTTACAATTTCATGAAATGATGGAAAATGGGGCAAGTACTCCAATAAGAATAGATTTGAACCCTTTGGGCGATTTTTCGATATATATGCACTGGCGACCTAGCGAAAAAGACGACACGGCCAATATTTCGCTTCTCCATGATTGGCTAATTGGTAGTTTTGCTAATTACGTATCGTCTTTTTTCGCTACTTATCGCTTTTTACCTGGAGTTCCAAAGGGTTAAACTAAATAAAATTTGGTTGGATTAGCAACGGCCCCTTTCTCTCTCTAGTGGGAGATATAGTCTACTGTGTTCCGGGAATTCACACTTTGACGTCGTTTCAAATATTGAAATAATAAATTCCAACTTTCAATCAGGTAACAATAATATCCTACTTAAAAACTTTAGTTGTACATACTAGTGCATGTGCTCGTTAACCAAGCTCTTTACATACTAGTGCACATAGTCTACTTACAAGCACTCTATTGTTACATTGATACATGTATGAATCAAATCTAATTAAGAGACTGAAGTTTCTCCATAACATTCTTTTTCAGGTAATATAGTTTAATTTCTGTCGAAATCTCATCCTGACTCATCCAGAATGACTTCGAAATATCCATCGACCCCGATTACACAACAACCGAGAAGCACCTCAAAACTATCGCCTGTTTCAAGATTAACCATAAATGCCAGACTTGATAACGAGATTTGTGAACGGGCTTGGTCCTCCGGTCTTTGTGACTGTTATGATGATAAAAGGCACAGTTGTAAGTAGAAATTACTCTACAACCATTATTTCTTAAACATTCGATAATTTTAGTTACGGAACAATGAGATTTGTGGCTGTTATGATGATAAAAGGCACAGTTGTATGCAGAAATTACTCTAAAAGATTTGTTTTTAAACATTAGATAATTTTAGTTACGGTGTGATACCTTTTTAATGGTCACATACATATATAACCTCATAGGGTGGCCTTTGGCCTTAAATGTTTACATGGGACCCCAGAGTGAGCGACTACCCCATTGGTTATGTAATGTTCGTTGAAAATAATTAGAAGCATACCTTCAACTGGTGTTTCTTGATCCTTCTTCTGGCTGGCTGACTGACTGGAGAATTCTTTGTTGAACACACAGCAACACAAAACACATGTTTAAAAAAAACTTAACTAATTTTATTTACATTAATAATTACATGTTATGTTACATTTATGTTATTATTATTATTATTAAAGTATACTATCTAAAAGGCTAAGTTGATGAAAGTATACAAATTTGCACTGAAGGTTACAGATAACTTTCATACCAATGTGATACCTTTGTTGGCCACATAACCTCATGGGGTGGCCTTTGTGCCCAAATGTTCATAGGGACCCCAGAGTGAGCGACCACCCCACTGGTTATATAATGTTCATGGTAAATAATTAGAAGCATACCTTCAACTGGTGTTTCTTGATCCTTCTTCTGTCTGGCTGACTGGAGAATTCTTTGTTGAACACACACAGTCACAGCAACACAAAACACAGGTTTTAAAAAACACTTAACTAAATTTATTTACATTAATAATAATTACATGTTATGTTACATTTAGTTCTATTATTATTATTGTTATTATCATCTATCTAAAAGCTATAGGCTGGCTAGTAATAAACCTTCTGGGGTTAAGACCACAAGCAGGGGACCGGTCCGTTTTCACATCACTGCGTTCAGACGAGAAAAAGTTTGGGTTTGAGTTTATTTGTGTTTTACGGCATATCAACCCTTTTAGGTCATTTAATGTCGA